>CAOGCB011122921.1:0-27360 GCA_948266635.1 Cnidoscolus chayamansa | reverse complement strand
ATACATTCATGTTCAAATCCAAATATAATTGCATGAATTAACAACAAGATCATGTGCATAGTTAGAACAAAGACAAATCCAATTGGTTGCGAATTACAAGAGAATTTCACATTTAGGACAGCAGTGACCAAATACAAGTATACACAGGATATTTCATCACAGGAGGCCTCACCCGTTCAAAGGTTTCATCCAAAATGATTGCCCCAGTTACGGGAACTCGAACCTTGTATGAAGTGAAGTCCTTAAATATGTCATCTATGTGAGCAACATAAGGTCTCAAAACATCACAACTGTTAAACACTTTGATGTGTTAAGGAAACATGATAAATACAGACTAAGAAAATAAAAACATGTGAAGATAGGCAAGGAATTATAGATGCAAAAAGTGCAACTCTGTATATGTTGCAAATAATCCTAATAAATCAATAGCACATAATAATATAAAGACAACATACACAAAAGTCTATGGCCATCATAAGGATGTGCATGTTGGTTAACCAGTTTATTTCTTTATTATGGGAAAAACCAAACCACATCTTTAGCAGATTTGAATTTAGCAGGGAAAACTATCATTCCAAAATTAGGGGTTAACAAGCCCTAAAAAATAAGCTATGACAATGGATTGAATCAACCTGCTACGGTTAGAATAAAGTTGCATCAGCTTCTTTCAAACACCATTTCACTTTCTCCAATTGACCAATAAAACAAAATCTGAGATGCTGATCTGAAGTATGGAATAAAAAATCAACCACTTCCAAACACAAATTTCTTCCCACCCCCCTAAATAAAATGCTACTACTACACACATAAACACATGCAAAAAGTTATTAAACTTAGGAATCACAAATAAAACTTAGCAACAGGTGCTTCTAACTGCAGGAATCCTGGGCATCTCATCGTAAAGATAGCTGATTGTCACAGACCACTTATGCCGTAACCTCCTGAATTTTTTAAGAGGGGGTGGTGAACGGAGGGTCCCAATTGATAGGGAAAAGAACTGCAACCCCTTTGGGTTATTATCCTGCAATTGGAAGAAGAAGTAGAAAGAGGTAACTACTGTATCTCCAGTTCCCATTTAACTTAGGCCCGATGAACGTGACATGGCTTGTCTAGAGATAATGTGCAATCCAACAAGTTAAAAGCCCATTTGCATAACATAGCATACTAACCCCTTGTGTTGTACAGCCATCATAGCTCCAAAACGAACCAAGAGTGCTCCTATCCCCACCAGCTGGACTCGTGAGGGGAGTAGACTGCAGAGAAAGATCAAGCCCACAGAAGCCAGGACGGCAGAAAGCCCAGCTTGAGCAGACTCTTTAGGTGTCATCAACTCATCAACACCAATTGCAGAAAGAGAGGATACCAGAGCTATGCTCAAGGAAATGCTGGATGAAACCCTGGCCGGGAAAATGGAAGAGACGATGGCCAAGCTGCTCAAATCCTTAGGGAAACAACCAGTGGAAGAAAGCAGTGGAACTAAGGGGCCTAGGCCCCCAGCTGAGAATGTCCCAAAGGAGGCCAATGAAAAGGCCTATGACATGTTTGATGCCAATTTCTGGGATGAGGTTTCTTCTGGGGGGGGGGGGTGTTTATTTTACATACCAGCAAAGATTTACAGCCTATGGAAAAGAATTAAAGATAGACAAATATTAGTAATGTTACCATGTGACGTCATAATTGAACAAATACTAATGTTAGGATAGGATAGCCTAATGGTGCAACAAATTAATGCCAACACTTCATTTTTTTACACTGGATTGTTATATCCGAAAATATGTTGTCAACATAATAGCTCAAGAACTGTACATTACAGAATTAAGAAATCACATCCATCAACAAGTGAATAGTAGATCAATAATTGAAGGATGCGACCCAGACCAAGCAGATGCTAAAAGAGGATACTCAAGGATGTGAATTCCTTCAGAGTGAATGACTTCAGTGAAGGATTCTTTTCCACTGAATTATCTTCATAGAACCAATGTGCATACTCCACAAGGAATAGAATTCTCTCAAATGACTGTTGATCTTCTTTTGGTACATTCAAAACAAACCGACTGCATCAAATTAAAGGAAAAAAAAAAAAGCTTCAGATGGAAGGTGATAAAGTATATGGTATAGTTTTCAAAGGGGGAAAGAGGAAAATAAGTGAGCTTTTCTAATCCTGGGGGTACATCCCAACAATAATCAAAGAAATATTCCAGCAGTTACATATTGATGAACATAAAATCAGGTCAAAACATCAGTAGATAGCTGACTTTTGGCAGTTAGTAAAGTTATTATTGACCAAAAACACATGCATGCAAGAACACACGAGCACACACACATACATACAGAGAAACATATGTGTGAAATTGTTTTCCCTTTATGTAGTATTTGGCTTCACCACAAGGTACATACTAAAAAAAATGGTTAAATTTTTTCATTGGTTGCTAAGAGAGCACGAGAGAATAGGAGAAAAAATTCTGATACAAACGGATTTGTTGACTGCAAAGCAGTATCATTCACCTTAAACCATAGCCAAAAACAAATTGACCAGGTTAACCAGGAGTATGGGACTGGTAAATTGATTTAACCAAGTTTCCATTCATGCCTTGGCAAGGAGAAAACTCTGTATTTTAATTGAAGTTGAGTGCATTTTACCAAAAAATAGATTTCCAAAGGGTGACAAAATTAAAAGCTGCTTCTCTAACATATTATTAGCGACGACAGGTAAATCTTAATGTGCATTCTTTTATCAGATTCTCTTTTATGTATCTCACTGATCAGACAACATTTTGGTTCTAGAAGTTGCAATTTGAGTAGAAAGTTCATACTACACATCTAGCAACAAATGCAAAAGTAAAACTTAAACAGCTAAAGCAACTATAGCAACAATCACAAATGGCCCTAGAATTCTAACCAATCCCCAAATTCGATCAACTCAATTCAAAACAAACCAAATATAAATTCACTTCCATAGCGCTAACAAATCCAAAATCACGATTACATAAGCAGTGAAGTAAAGTGTAGGTGGAGACCTGCAGAGATCGTCAAGGAGTTCTTGAGGAGGGAGGCCGCCGTTCTTAAATGGAGCACTGGAAGATCGGTGGAGACCAGACATGGCTTTGAGGTGAAACCTAAAAAGTCTAAAATTTTATTATACACTAAAAAAAATAAGAAAAAGAAAAAGGAGCTCTTTCAGTGGGTTGAATTTATACAGAAAAGGAAAGAGCTCCTTCGGGAAGAATTTGGGATCAAATCTCTCAGAAACTGGAGATATTATACTGGGCCGGGTCGTCCTTTTTTGAACCGGAGCGAGACGGTAACAGACCGCATTTTTTCAGGGCCCTGTTTGTGTACCTGTTGAGACATTATTTTTTTTAATTTCATAAAATACATTTAAATTCTTAAATTATATTTTAAATATAGAATAAAAAAATAAATATTTAATAAATTTCATTTTTTTATTTTTTTATAATAGAATCAAAACTTTATATTAGTCACGATTATATTTACGAGATTAAAATTAAAAAAATAATTATTATTATAATTTAATTTTTAAAATTTTATATGATTAATAAAATGATTTTAAAATAAATATTTTATTTTAATAATATGATATTATTGAAATAAAATATAAAATTATTTTATTAATCAAATAAAATTTTATTTTAATTTTATAGGTATAATTGTGATTAATATTAAAATTTTAATTTTATTAAATTTATAATTTAATAAATATCAATTTTGACCGTTGAAAATGACTCGAAGTCTTATAAATATGAACTTCAGACTTCAAAAATCAAGAGTCCATTCTCTTCATTTCCAACTAAAAATTGCTTTATTTGAATAACTATCAAATTCTAGAAGGCTTTTTTACTCTATTTTGAATATTTCTTTTGAAGCTTTGGACTTTTATACTAATTTTATCCCAACCCACAAAATTTTATCGTATTGTTGGTATGAACTTTAAAAAATTTAAATTTGACTCATTAAAATTTTTTTGAATTTAATTTGTCTGAACTGAATATCAATAAGTTAAAATTTAATTCGTTTAAACAAACGAACCGAGTTTTTATCGAATCAAATATTAAATAACTCTAAATATAATTTTACACTACAATTTAAAAATTTTTAACTTGAAAATAATAAAATTCTCGTATTCTTTATAATTTTAATTATTTTAATTTAAAAATAATAATTTTAATATTAAATAATTTAAAACCCTTATATTTATAAATTATCTCATAAACTTATAAATAAATAAGATTTTAAGTATTAACGAAGTCAAATATCTGTAAATTTAAATTTGACTAAACGAGCTTAAAAACTAAGGTTAAGCTTAAGTGAAATCAAATTTTTATAAGACTTATAAATAATTTAGTTTATTTATAGTCTATCTTTTTTAAAAAGTAAATATATTTTTTAAAATTTATATTTCTTGATGTTGAGAGCATAGATGAGTATAAATGAAATCAAACTAACAACAACAATAACAAATCTTAGTTTCAAACACGTTGGAGTTGTTACATTAAATCATTTTAAATTATGATGTTTAAGTTTTTATGTCATAAGAAATCAAAATTACGTATTTTTTAATAATTTAAATTTTTAATATAATGATAAGCGTTTGATGTTATAATTATTATTAGAGCCAAAGAAACGGGTAAAAAATAATTTACGTGGGTGATATTTTAAAAAGGATAATATAAAATTTATTTTTTAATTGATATAAAAGCAAATATAGAAATATTTGGAAAAAAAATATAACAATAATGTCAATGCAAGAGGCTGAAATCTGGTTGTTATGAAGCAGAGATAAAGACAATGAGAACATTCTGTGGAGTAGCTTACTTGTTGTACTTCAAAAGAGAAAACTGAAAGAATCTCTCTAATGCTTTAGAGAGAGAGAGGGAGAGGAAAAAATCTCCGAGAAATGCGGTCCATACCATTGGGAATTGCTGTGTCCCCAACCTCCATAAACATCAACCTTAATTTCAATTTCAAGCAACAGCAGCAGCAACAGCAGCAATCCTTCTTCTCTTCTTCTTATTCTTCTTCTTCTTCTTCTTCTAGGGTTTCTCATGAACCTTCTCTCTATCCTCTCTCCAAATCAGGTAACTCAAAAGTTCTCTTTTGGCCTTTACCCATTTACTTCTTGTTTTTTTTGCAGTTACTATGTAGTACCCTTTTCTGGGTTTTATTTGTAGGCTGTATTTCTTTACTCTAAGCATGTTATCTTGTGATTCAGTCAAGGCTAATCTTGAGTACAGATTGAAGTGTTGTCATTTCTGGGTTAATTGTGAATCTTAAATATATATGCTTGGACTTCTGTTGTCGAATAATAATACGATCAGGTTCTAGATCTTCAACTCATAATTAAATGGCTTTGGTTTTGGTGATGCAGAAATGTTTCTTTCACAATATTGTAGAGTATAATTAATGTATATGGCAAGATAGTTTTTCTTTTGCATCGATCCTCATGGAGGAGGCTTGCTAGATAGCACTAGTGAATTAACTGAACCGGTGAATCTGAGTCAACAGCAAACTGGTTAGGCCAAGGCCCTTAGAAAACCTGAAAGCTTGTAACAAAGCCTTTGTCTCTCTTAACCAGAATGGAACGTGAACCTTTAAAGCAAGCATGGTTACTAAAATTTCACTTTGAATATCTGCTAGACATTAAACAGCAATACCAGCTTTCACAGGCCCTAAGAAAGATACATCTCACATTAAAATTTGTAAAAGCCGTTCAGCGGGGAGGAAACCATTTGGATTCTCTTTTGTTGTAGATGGATGGAAGGGCCTTGAGACAAATAGAGAGAATGTTTCTGTAAATTATATGCATGCCTTTCTTGCTTTTTGAGCAGTTGCAATGGGATTAGGAGCTATCTTTTTAAAGACAAATTCATTTATGCTCTTCAAATTAATAAACCAGCATAGAAATGCTGCCTCGATACAATTTGAATTTGGAATTTTTTTGGGTATAATTTAACTTAAAAAATACCTTTTGAAACAAGCCCTGTTGTGATGTACTGTTAAATATTGGATACACCTAGATTTTCTACATGCTTGGATATTTGGAATATGAATGGTACATATACATACATTTCTTAAACCATGGAGAATAGGTTTTGCGTTAAATATATTTCCAGATATTGTAACTTATATTTTTATTTATTATTTATTACGAAAACATTCCTTTGTCTCTTCTTTCTCTGGACCAATAAGAATGTACCCTTTGAAAAAGATAGAAAATGGCCATTATAATAGCTTCATTACTATGTTTATCTATAATATCATTCTTTGTCTTCTTCTTTGATAGAAAATTGCAGATCTCCCCTCCCTCTTTATCTAAGCACATCCCTTTCTCCCCATATTACATCACAAATAAGCGAGCTTTGCAATGTCAGACAAGAACAGAAATTTTTTTTTTTTTTTTTGGGAATGTTGGCTGCATAATTTGTTGGTTACAAAAAGCTCAATTAGAGGATTCTGGTCATTGAGTGTAGGAGCATGCCGAGCAAGTCAAGTGGTTGAATTATTCCCAACTGTGTCTCCCGAGATTGTTGTGAGAGAGGCAAGGCTAGAGGATTGTTGGGAAGTCGTGGAGACTCACTGCAGCTCCTTCTTCCCTGACTTCTCCTTCCCCCTAGATTTTGTGTTGAGGATTGACAGGCTGGTGGGGATGTTATCAGGATTCTCTGTACCAAATGGTTGCAAGAGAACTTGTCTGGTTGCTGTCATTGTTAACTCAGGTGATGAATCTTCCTCCTTTGAAAATGAAGATTTCAAAATTGGAGGTTTTGATGGGAAATTCAGTCTTGATAGAGGATATGTTGCTGGAATACTGACTGTGGATACAGTGGCTGATTTTCTTCCGAGAAAAGGCCCACTTCGGCAAAGAAGGTGAGTTAACGGTCACTTATGGGACTCTAAGGTTTGATGGCTGCCTAAACATTGTGTTGCATCTAGCTTTCACGTGTTTATGAGTTTATTTCCATAATTCTTTTGGTGATCATAGGCGTGCTTCTTGTTCAGTGTGAATTACACTGCTTGTTGATTCCTTTATGATAGTCCTATTTTATGGTACCACCTCTGTGCTTCAAGCAACTTCCATCTGATATCCTTCATCATTCTTTTTACTAATATATTTATCTATTTAATATTTTTTAACATAACTAAATGGTACCAAACGATCCATATAGCAGAGCCCAGTTTGGGACTAAGGTTTAGTTATTGTTGTATCTATCTACCTTTGATAGGCTGTTAAAGGGAAGCTGTGGCAACATAGGTTTGACAAAGATTTGGAGAAGTGTTTTGCCTTGTATATTCTCTTTTTTGTTCCGTTTCCTCTTTAGTTCTTCTTCTCTTTCTTCAGTCAGTTGTATCTTATCTGCCCAACTTTGATCATCTTCTCTCCATGATGTTATTAATGGCTCCATATGTGAAGTAAATAATATCAGATTTCAGATAATTGACTTCTGTTGTTTGTATGAATTGCTGTTTTTGATTGGGACATTTGCTTACTTGGAGCTTGACGTAGTACCATGCTTATTTACCGGAGAGATTTTGATTAAAAATTCATGAATTTTTTTATTATGTTTTTCTTGTTCTGCAATTGCAATGTCAATAAAATGTCTGAGAATGGTAACAAATACAGCTTGTAGTGAACTGAAGGTATCATGCAAGGTTTTATCATATTGTAGATATTGATTTTTTGCATTTGGTATCCTGCCCACTTCTTTGACTTTCATTCCTAATCCTTATGTTGAATACGTGAATCTCCCCTGTAAAAGGTGATTGGTGTCTGAGCTTGAAAAGCTGGTTGTAAGTCTATAGATTGTAGAATGACATCTTCCCAAAGGTACATTATAATGTTTAAGCTGCTTAGAAAAATTTTAGGCTATTAGAATTTTTCATATTGATGTTGTTTCAGAGAATTTGTCTTGCTTCAGTCTCAGTTATGTTTCTTTTCTAATTAAGCAATGTGATTTGAATTCCAAATCTCCTGCTTCAGTCTGAATTGTAGTGTTTTCAACTAATTCATTCCTGCATAAACATAATGCTGATGATATCTGATCTTGGATTTTATTGAGGAATATTTTTTTAACGGGGAAGTGGAAGGAGCTATCAAAAGTAAGATAATGGAAGGGGAGTAGAGGTGGGAAGCAAGAGAATCTGGAGATGAGACAGTTATTGCATTTGGATGGAGAGAGTACCTAGCGAGCAGAATTAGCAATTTTCAACTTGAGGTAGTACTATGTTACCTAGATAGGATAGGTTTAAGAAGAAGAATAATAGAGAAGTTAAATAAATGAGGCTGGAATAGGATAGAAAGTTTAGCAGGAAGTTAGAGAAGACTATAGTAGTTGGACTGATGAGTAGAGAGATGGTTGGATGTAGTCAGAAATGGCGGGACAGTTATAGCATATGTAATCAGCTGTACAAATAATTTCATTATAGGCAGGGAAAAGCAATCTAAGAAATATCAAGACTACAGTCAATTCTTTTCTCTCTCTTTTTTTTTTTTTTCCGTCTCTTGTCTTTTTTCTCGTCTCCAAACTCCTTTTCTATTTATTTCTTCTGTATTCTTATCTAATCTCTAAGCTCTAAGCTCTGATATCATAACAATTGGTATCAAAGCAAGGTTGTTACGATCCCAAATCGCGGATAGATAGACAGAGAAAGAGGTCATCAGAGGGAGCATTTTGATTCTGAAATTATTCATGCTTAAGAATCTTATTATAAAACTAATTCCTAATAATTAGAATCCTAATTCCCACTAACTTATCTAAACCTAATCCTAATCCAAATTTAAATCCTAATTAATTCAAAATCTTAGGAAGTCAAGATTCTATCTTATCTAGTATGCATTACATTACTCTTCTTCTAGAGGAGAAGCTTGTTCTCAAGCTCAAATTCTGGATGAGCTTGGCTACAAAATTTTATTTGGTTTCTTTCGGGCATCATATTTTATCTTTGAATTTTGATTCTCCTGCTCTTGCATTAATGACCAAACATAATAAAGTTCATCCCAATTATAACTACGACCTTTAACCCTTCTTTCCATCAATTCTTATCTGGTGAGCTTTTTAATGATTGGAGAAATAATACTTCCTAATTTGGTACTCGAAACATTACTCACACTGGTGCTATATGATCCCTTTGTAATTTCAGAAGGATCTGTTGTAGATTGTGCACTGAACCATTCACTACTTCTCTGTAATTGTTGCTTGCATTTAGATGCTTATGCTAGATTCGTGGCAGTTACTAAAATTCGGTGGGTTCTGCATCTCCACATACAGGTGCATGATTTCATTTAATCTTGCCATAAAAAAATCCACTTGTCAGTCGACACGAACTGTTGTCTCTCAAGCCAACAAATTTTGGAACTTCCGCTGATAATCCTTGACTACACCTAGCTGTTTTAGATTAGCCAACTCACCCAATTGATTGGCTTGAAGTGGAGGACCACAATGCAAATTACAATATTCTTTAAACGTCTCCCACTTCCTCCTTTGTTCCTCCTACTCCAATCGGTAAAACCATAATTGTGTTTCTCCCAATAGATGAAAGGATGCCAATTTCACCTTATCCTCCTCGTGTGTTCTTTGATTTGGAAAAAATTATTCACAATGATGTAACCAACTTAACAGATGCTCGGATCCATCAAAAGTTGGAAAATCCAACTTTGTATATCACGGCACTATTCTGGGACTTGGTCTACTTTCAATTTTGTCCCCTTATCCAGGATTTTGATTGGCATGGTTGCTACTGCTTTAAGGACTTTTGTTGAAGCTCTGAAAAAATTCTTGCAATTGTTGGAAAAATCCTGCTGCAATTGACAAGAAAAGTGCTGTAGCGGGTTTCCACATGTGACTCTACCTATGCGGCTTTGGCTTCATTATGAGCTTGGAGTTGTTGAAGAAGAGATCACATCTTCTCTCTACTTTTTGTTGAAATCTGTCATGACCTTTGGCTCTGGTACCTTAGACTGATGAAGAAGAGTCTTAGATCTTGTAATTTCGATTCTGAAATTTTGCTTGTTTATTGATAAATTGTTGTCCTATATATACAGATTGCAAACTAGTCCTACTAAAATCTTATCCTATCTAGTATCCGTAACAAAGGTTCTGAGATGCGTTTGCTTCCAAACTTTCTCACTGGAGTTGCAATTATGAGTAGATGTATGGTAGTCTTCTAAATCATCACAAGAGGAATAGAAGTTAGAGAAGAAATAGTGAGAAATAGAACATAGAGAGAAGATGAAGAGAATATTTCTTAGATTGCCTTTCTTCAGCTCAATGCTATTATTTATACAGCTAATTACAAATACCATAATTGTTCCTGCTGTTTCTACCTATCTCTAACATCTGCTCAACGGTCCAAACTGTTCTGGTATACTAAGCTACACTTCTGTCCTATTGCAGCACTCATTTATTTATCTTCTCTATTTTTCTTCTTAGAACTAGCCTTTCTACATAGCAGATTAGTAACTTTAAAATTTTTTCGCCAGACACAGGACTAACTAGAAGATTTGATATTAATTTCGCAAGGTTTGTGTAATCTTCCTTAGTTATCTTCCCGAACTGACGGTTAAGAAATTGCGAATCTATACAACACTGGGTATCAATATGAGCTTCATTTCTTAATTTGCATTTTAGTGATTTCTTATCTAAATTTAAATCCACAAAGATGCAATGCATAGGTAATGAGTCTTTATATGCATTCAGCAGTTCCTATATTCTTATATTTAAAAAGGATTAACAAGTTGCTGAAATGGTATCCTCTCTAATGGTTCTTGCATATATTTTTCCAGGACTGGAATTGCATACATATCAAATGTTGCAGTTCGGGAAAGATACCGAAGGAAGGGGATAGCTAAGAAACTTGTAGCAAAGGCAGAGGCTCAGGCTAGGAGCTGGGGCTGTCGTGCCATGGCTTTGCACTGTGATCTGAACAATCCTGGGGCAACAAAACTGTACAAAGGCCAGGGTTTCAAATGTATTCAGGTACCAGAAGGAGCAAACTGGCCCCAGCCAAGGACCTCTCCAGATATCAAATTCAGCTTCATGATGAAGCTTCTGAAAACCCCAACAAGCTTCTAGAATTTTTTTGATCTGAAAATGTAGAAGGAAACTGTAGGAAGAAGATGAAAGTAGGAACAATTGGGATGAACACTTGCATGTTTATCCGCTTATAAAGGTTTCCCACATCCCTAATGGTACTGTACTTATGATACATTTATCCCTGTTTATATGATATATGATCGATGAAATTTTTTTAAAATGTAAAGCTTCAACAATCTATTTTTAAAAAAAAAAGAAGGAAAGTATTGTTTATTTTGATTATCATGATCTTGCCATTGCTTAAGCCTTGTGATTTATCCCCAAGGCATCACTCTTATATTGAAGAAATATATATGTTTAAAAAAAAATCCCATATATTATAAATATAATATAAATAGTTATATAAGTCTGTGTTGCATAGAAAGACAATAAAGAGTTGCAATTCCCAGAGCAAAGACCCTTCCACCAAAATTAATGGGGATTCTTGGATCTCCTCAACCAACACTTCTCACTTCAATGCTTTCTCTTTTCAAACCCATTTTCTTTTTCATATATTGAAATCACTTTCTACCATAAAAATAATTTCTTTTTTTTTTTAAATTGTTATTCTAAATTATTACACTTATTTTATATATTTATTTATTTATTTAATATTACATTCTAAATAATATTAAATAAGTATGAAGAGAAGATTAAGAAAGAAAAGTCAAAGATAGAAAGGGTTGTGAAACCATAGCGATTAAAACTCCCAGAAGAAGCCCACACTGTTTGACACCATCACTCTGTCCGCACGTGATATTGGAAATCATATATATATATATATATATATATATATATATATATATATATATATATAAATTTATATCGAAAACATAAATGAAATATTAATAAAATTAAATTTTATTCAATTATTTTTATTTTATTTAAAAAAAATCCAAATAAAAATTAAAAATTTATAAAATTAAAAATTAAATTAAACCGATTAAATAAAAAAACTGAAATAATTAAATTGAATCATTCTATTTAATTTTTCAATTTTTCAATTTAATTTAAATAATGTACAATCCTAATAGAGTTTTTCAAAATCTCAAATCGAATATAAAGAATATATAAGACTTATTTCGGACCAAAGCCCGTATATATTATTTATCTTTTTGGCAAAAAAAATATCCGACCCTAATTTATTTAACATAGAGGATCGGATGACTTGGAAAATGAAAGAAAATCAAAAGGCTTCACATTAAAGAAATTGAAGATGATGTTGCAAAGGATTTTCTTTAGGTTGGAATCCCAAGAAAATACAGCAAAGTAGTAATTAAAAAATAATACAAGTCAAAGGCAACATCGGAAATAAGAGATAAGAGTAGCATGCTATTCCACGACTTACGAATCTTTGTCTGCTTCTTTGACTTGAAAACACTTAACAATGCTTCAATTCAAGTTCTCAATTTCATCACCTTAAGATCATATCACTTCAAATACTAAATAGATATTAAGATGAACATCATTCGAATCTCTTGTATAAAGCAACTTGATATAACAATGAATATTAAAAGACAATGTGATGGGGTTACTAACAAACTTGTGTTCCGGGAACTTGATTTCAAAGACAGCAAGTTGCTTGTAATAAATGTCTCTAACAATGTGCACCAGGAAGGAAGGAAGGACATAATTTAATGGACATGCATTAGTCACAAGACAACTAAATTAATAATTCTAACTATTTTTTTATTCCCTTGTGTTCCATGTTTGGATCTTCCATACCTGTCTGCCTGCTCCACTATGTCATCACATTGCAAGAAATTCTTGGAATCTTCATGTTCTGTTCACAGCAAGATCCAAGTCCTTTTGTTCTCTGTCTTGCATCCTCACTCTATATAGAATCCACATCTAGGTTAAGCAATTCAAAACTCATAGATTAAAAAAAAAAAAAAAAAACCCTTTTCTCACAATCAGTTTTCAAATATTTGGACTGAATTTATTTTTTAAAATCAATTGATTCAGTTTATTTAATTTTTTCAATTAGAAACTCAAACTAGTGAAAACATAGAGTTGTAGTTCGTGAGCTACTCGAAGCGCACCTCAGTTCATTTTCTAAATGAACCAAGTACAAGTTTAGTTTTTAAACTCGTTTAACAAACGAGTTAAATTTAAACTTGCAGGTATGTATTAAGCTCATGTGAACTAATTTGTGAATATAGTCATTTAACTAAAATTACATTATGTTAAAATTATTATTTTTAAATTAAAATTATTAGCGTTGGAAAGAAAAGGGAGTTTTTAGAGAAATTTATTATTTTCAATCTAAAAAAAATTTAAGATTGTAAAGTATAAATTTAGAGTTATTTGAGATTTGACTCAACAAAAACTTTGAATAAGAAAATTAAGACCAAAAGGTTTGAATGCTGAGATCAGGCTTAACCAACAGAAATAGTTCTAAACTCATTTCATAAGAAAGCAAGTTAAAGGTGTTCTACAAAAGGATGTGAACTACAATGTTCCAAAATTGGATGAAGTGGTCATCCCCACAGCTCCCAATTAACAAAATAAGTTGAAAGTTACAATTAAAAGAAAGGGTTCACAAACTGTACAGTTTAACAGAAAGTTGATTGGTTCACAAAACGGTTCTCTATCTTCCTATGTTGTCACTGCTTGAATCTGACAGAATGGTTAACCTCCTTGCTGTCTTCAAAAACTCACTGTCATGGAAGTCATAAATAAGATCTCTTAGCCAACTTTATAACAGAGAAGCAAAGCAAATTGAGTTTTAAGTAAAATTAAAGGAAAAAAAAAGGATTGAAAAGAAACTTTGTAGGAACTTACCTAAAGGGCTCATCTCCTGTGTGTTTTATGGCACCAGCTGCATCTTGGTAAAGCACAGAGCTTAGCATATCTGAATTCTCAATGCTAAACATGTTTGCCAACTTTCCATACAGTTCTTCATATGAACCAACAACTGAGAGGTCGAGCGTTCGACCCACATCTTCCGATTCCAAGAACACTTTGCAATGTCCGGCCTCCAAGCCGAGATTATTTTTCCAGTGATCTCTGTAGATGGGAGACCCTTCATCTGAAGAATTGTCCTGCAGACCAGTCTGATGAAATACAGAAATAGATCCATCAGAAAAATTTGCTGTCTTCTCTGGATTTCCATCTGACAAACTATTTCCATTAGTATCACTGGAAAAGCTTTGAGAACTCTGCTGGTCAATGAGAATGAGCTGACCAAACAATACGATGTGTGGTTCTTTAGTTTCACCATTTTCCTTCGAGCTTAGCTTGGGATTTCCAGTTGTTAACAAGCAAGATATATTCTTCTTGTTTTCAGTATTGCCCATGAAGTTGTGACTGGGGATTGTAGAAGTTGGTGCAGCATGATCAAATTGCTGGAAACCAACTGGAAACAGACCCGACTGCAGTTTCTTGAAGTGGAAATCTGCTGAAGATAATTCAAATTGAGCATGCCTGGCTCCCTGTATGCCTACAGGAATGTTATCTGAAATACCGCATAAGGGACTGTTCGAACTGAAAAGGTTGCCAGTAAATGATGGCGCTGGAAATTGGCTGATCAGGGAAAAGTCTGGGGATTGTGGAAGTCTCAACTTTTTTCTTGGAGGTGAGAAGGGTGAGAGATGAATGGCTGGCATGTTCGATACCAATTCAACCAGCCATGGGCTAACACGCTTTACATTTTGGAGTAAATCTGGCTCGTCCCATGATACCTGAAAGATGACATGTATTGGAATGATATAATAAAGGAAATTACATTCAGAATCAAGCAATCTAAACTGCAAGAAGATAATAAATTCATTACAAAAAAGATCAGCTCAACCTCAGAAGGCAATTATGCATGTTAAACACAAACAAGCTAGGCAATATACAATTCAGTAACCAGTCAGTACTTCTGAGAAGTCATCTGAATGATATGGATATTCACAGGTCAACCAGTCCAATCTAAGAACAAGATTTGATATAAAATAAGAGAACATATTAGCATGAATTACAAAGAATTATAAAATAATTTCAGGATGTTTCAGATTTGCTGGTAAAAAATGCATATCAGAACAACAGATATATATGTGTCCCAATGACAATAGATTGAATCAGTAAGAAGTTAAAAAAGAAGAAGTTTCAAAGAAAAAGAGGTTAAAAAATATCACAATCTCTAAACTCTAAATCAGGATATAAAGTACCTGTAGTAGTCGCCAAGGAGAACCAGGCCAACGGATGGGATCAGCAACCTGAACAGAAGATATAGTTCCCATGAACCAGCTAATCCTAGATGAATCCTCTGTCTCAAAAGCCATTTTGAATCTCATCCCTGGACACCATTGAATGTGCATTGCCGCCCTCACTGCTGAGGCACTAACACAAAATTCAGGAGTGCTAGCTCTTGGATAGTACACCACCTCAAAGGGCTGCCATTTGGAGGCAAGAGTTGCAGCCTGAATAACAGATTCGGTCTTCACTTTCCCTTTCACATCACCGTTATCATTCCTTCTCATCAATTTGCTTTCATCTTCCCTCAAAAACCCAGAATAACCCCCAAAAGAATTCCACCCAGATGGATACTCATTTCCACCACCAATCCCTCTTTTGGCACGCCTAATCCCCACACAAAGATCCCCATTTTCTGCCCTCAAAAACACAATAGAATCACCAGCTACAAGCTTCTTCTGATTCACAAAATTACTCCACCCTGTAGTCAACAAATGGCGTCTGGGAGTCCCTCTATAGATATGCCTAAACTTCCAAGTCTCACCATGCACATCCTTGACAAGAATGGTCTGAACAGGAGGCTCAGCACTATAATCCAACCTTGGAAATATAGTCTCAGCACAATAACGAGGCACAGAGAAACCACCACCATTATTAGCATCAGACTGAGTCAATGTCTTGGCAAAAGAAGCAGGCTTCTCTTGAGAAGCAGTTCCATCAAACCGACCACCATCACGACCCTCCTCTATGCACACCCCATCCCTGTCACTGAATGGGATTAGCCTAATTTTGGCATAAACCTCATCAGTTTCAGGATCTGCCAAGTACTTGATGGCAGATACCTTACAAGGGATCATTGAAGGAACCTTGCAATGAGCAAAATCTACATTCCCTTGGGCGTGCTCGGCATGGCCCTGAGGAAAGTAGACCACTTTAGAGTTCACAGAGGGCATTTGGACCATTCCACCAGCACAAACATGCCATAATTGTGAATCTAAGCACTTCTCTTCAACTTTTTGGGATTTCATAACTCCAAAGTCTCTAATCATTTGCTAAGATCCGATTAAAGGATTAGAAGAGCACCTGCAAAAATTGGGGAAAAAACATCATTATCTAACAAATAAATTAAAACCCAAACAGCAAAATATATGGCATGAAAACAAAAACAAATCTATGCGAAAAACCAAGAACCTATCATTCATAACAAAAAGCACCCAACAAAATTTAGAACTTTCAATTACCTTCCAGGCAAGGAATAGAGAAAGTGAGAGGAGAGGAAAGCAGAGAAAAAGAAAGAAAGAGAGAGTGAGAGTTGAAGTAAAAGAATGAAGCTTGAAAGAGAAAGGGAGAATGGGATGTTGGGTTTTGAAGAGGTAGGAGTGTGGAAAAAACTATATGTTATTCTTCCATGGTTAGCAAGTCCACCACCATAGACAAACACTCAGGTGAAATTCATCCAATCAATGACACCTCATTTTCTGCCCCCCTTTTTTTTCCCCTTTTTTTTTTCAGATCTCAAACTTCTGAAATAAAAAAAAAATTAATAATAATAATAATTTCCACTCCCAACAGTCAACAGCCAACACCCGAATGACGAAACTCTCGCACCCTGCTTCGCAACTTTGTTAGAGGTGAAGCAAAAGTAAAATTACTATAAAGTCCTTTATTCTTATCAAATTTATTAATTAGTCCATATCTTTCTAAATAAACACAATCTCATTTTTTCGAGATTTTTGTGTATTTATTGATTCAATTATTTTAATTTTATTTCATTAAAATATATATAATATTTTATTTAAATAATTTTTTAAAATAATAAATATTAATTTTTTTAAAAACTCTAATACTAAGCATCCAAACAAAAATTTAATTATAAAATAAGTATGCAAATAATCGGTTCGATTTATACATAAATAAATTTATTTTTTAATTTAAATTTAATTTAAAATTTTAGAATTTAATATTAAACTAGACTAAATATATAAATATATTTTTTTGATTATTTTTTTTAATTTATTAATATAAAATAATTAAATTAAATTAAAATTAAAATATTTTAAAAAAATTAACAAAATTAAATTAATTTATTCAAAAAATAGAATCAATTTAATTCAGTTTGATTATTCTATTAAAACAGGACAATGCAAATGAACCAAAGTCATTGGTCAAACTGAAGCCTGTCGTGTTTTTAGTTGTTAAGTTGGTTCCTAATTTTTTGGTGGGAAAGGACAGGATTCGGTCATCGTTATTATAACGTAAAGAGTATGGTAAATATAGAAATGGCAGCTCATTATATTTTGTTAAAATTATATTTTTACCCTTTAATTATTTTAATTAATTAAATTTACTTGAAATTTATTTATTTATTTATTTATTTATTTATTCATGTTACTTCAATTATTATTTGAAAAATCAGTTTAAAATATTTAATTATTTTTAAAAAATTATTATCTGTTTATTAGATTTTTAGAAAATTAATTAGTTAGTCATTATTTTTAAAATCACATATCATTTTAACGTGTAAAATAATTATATAAAAATTTATTTTAATTAATTAATATAATATAATATAATATAAGATAGAACACTATAAAAGAATGATAAAAACATTCTTAAGAAGTTGTTCAAAGAAAAAGCATGAGGAAGAGAGTGAAAGAGACACATTAACCAGACAAACAAAGCAACGAAAGAACATTGATAAGGACATCATAAACATTTGTCCATCTTCTGATCCACCCACTCCAGCAAGCTTGACCCACCAATTTAATTAGTCCATTTTCCTAAAAAATGTCTGAATTTAAATTTACTGGGATGAGCATTTTAATTTGTAATTTTTTCGGGAGGAACATTAAGATTTATGAATTCTGTTGAACTCAATACTGAAAGTCAGTATAATTTTTATCAAACAAGATTAAATCCGAATTTATGTGAAAAAGTGGATGCTGGGTTAAAAAAAAAAAAAACGTCACTGACGATCCTGTCACTGTCAGAACAGCAACTCTAGCGACCAACAAACCGCTACTTCTGATACGCCTCCCCAGAGGGTAAAAGTAAAATTCAGAACCGTAAAAAGTTAAAAATAAAATGTAACCGGACCGTGACAGCTAGAAGACAAATCGAGAGCCGTACGATTTCGCATCACGGGAACTGATCTAACTTTTGAGTGGACCCACCACATATACGTTATGTGAATGGAGATGAATCGTGGGGTCCATTAAGACAGAATCTCTGTCGTTACATTACATTACTGATGAAAAGACATTTTTATTTTTTAAAATTAAAAAAATTATTAAAAATTAAAAATTTTCTGATTATTTAAAATAATAAAAAGCTTTTGTAAGTATTAAAAAGTGAGAAAATTTTAGAGTGTAATGTAGAATATTTTAATGTTAACATCTGAGTGGTAAAATGCTAACCATAAAGTCATCACGTGATTGATTCTAAATAGCATTAACGCCAGGTTGAACGGTACACATGTGGCCGCGTTAGCGGAGGCTGCTCGTACGGCGCTCCAGTGGCAGCCGCCGCGGGGCTTGCTTCGACTTTAAATGTTCTCTGGCTGTCATTTTTTTTATTTATTAAAGATTTGCATTGGGATTTTAAACCAATTTGCTCACTCAATTTAATTTATTTTACTATTTTTTATTTTATTATTTTAATTAAAAATAAAATATTTAATTATTATCAAAATATTTATTAATTATAAAAAATTCATTGGTTTTCGGAGTAAATTATAAATTTATTTGTTTTGGGAAATGGGCTTAGAAGCTTCGAGAAGACTTTATAGAAAATGAAAATATTACTCATTTATGAGCCTAAGATTATTAAAATCACATTGGAACCCAAACTGTTTATTAAAAGGGCCATAATAGAATTGGTTTGAACTTTGAAAGAGTTTCCATAATAAAATGGGCCCAAAATTGCTTTTTATGTAATATTTCTGATCACATATACATATTAATATTAATAATTATGTCTGTAATTCTAACAAATTAACTGAAAATTTTAATTTCAGTATTCTTAAATTTTATTGAAATTATTAATTAAAAAGCTTGTTTAAAAATATAAATATTAAGATAGATGTGTGGCCATATTAGATTGGATAAAATTAAAAATGAGTATATACGGCAGAAATTACAAGTAGCGGAGGTTGGTGATAAGATGAGAAAAGAAAGACTTAGATTGTTTGGGCATGTTTTACGAAGACCTCCCCATGCGGCGATTCACAAGTTGGAGAACTTTATGGTTGATGGGGCTAAGAGAGGTCGATGTAGACTTAGGATAGTTTGGAATGAAGTAATAGTCAGAGACTTACGAGCCTTAAATATTGATGCGGATTTAGTTAGTAATGGACTTGGATGGAGGCGTAAAATCCGCGTAATGGAAGGAGTCTAAGGCGTGTGATTGTTGATATTGCTCGGAAACTTATTTTATTAGAGGATTCATACAACCGACCCCAATTGATTTGGAACAAAGGCTTGTTATTGTTTGTATTAATTAAAAAACTTCAATTTGAACTTAGATTTACTAAAAAAAATAAGAAATTTAAGAAAATGGGTTCTTGTTTTTAAATGTTAAATCATGAAATTTTAACTCAAAAATCAGAAAAATCTATTTTGCTAAGTTCCCAACATTTAGAAACCCTAATTTTAATTGATATGATGAAACAAAATTTAGGTAGTTAAGGATTCAAAGTAGGTGATAGAATAGACATAATTCTAGCTTAAGGAACGTTGTCGTTTTAATGTCTTAATCATCAAACTGTTTCATTATGAGCATAACGTAGAGCAAGTGTTTGAAAGAATGCTACACCTTATGATTAAATCTTAAATCCAACTTACTTCATAATTTTCTTTTTTTTTTTTAAAAAAAAATCTTAATTTCTTTCCAAGTTAAATAAATTAAAATGCTTTGTTGATCTATTCATTATTATCAATGATGAACATCCATTTGGTAGTGTCGGGTCAGATTGAGACGTTTTGCCAAATGCCCCAAGATTAAGCAAGCATGCCCCATTGGGTTTACTTTTTCTCTTTCCAATTTGCAATCTTCCTTTTTCAATCAATGTGTTCTTCATTGTTTTTCTCTGGGTTTTACTTAGATTTTCATGTGGATGGTAAGGAAGATGGATTTCATGCAGTCACCATTTAAATCTATCTCCATTTGCACGTACTAATATTGTTAAATTTCACAGTTGTTTGATCTCTTGGGCTTCAAAAGAAGATTTGCATCAGATCTTTCACTATTTCTTTCTTTAAAAGAAAAAAAAAATCCCATCAAATCAAAGTTGAAGTATTGCCAATGACCTTATAATGAGTTCTGGTTTAGGTACCTACTAATCATGATACCCATCAGCTATCAGAAGGATTACAGGTTAGTTACCCACTAATCAAGATATGGGCATTTCACCAAAGATTGGGATGGAAAGTCCAATTCATCAGAGTAGGAGAAAAGATGATATCTTTTTGCTTGAGTTTTTAACTATGGTAATGAATTGATCAGTTAAAATCTAACAAAGCTCCAGAAAAGCTTCCAATTCTCTGGGGAATTGTACCCAATTGCTATAAGCAGAAGCTTGTGGGACTTTTTTCAAACAAGAGATGTGCAAAGATGTCTACTGCAAATGGAAAAAACAGGAAATGGAAGAATATTGTAGATTAGGCATTACAAGTTTTCAGAATCCATTACTCATCTCAGAATTTTCCACTAAATTGAACTGCAAAAAGAATACCCATCAAAGGAAAAGGAGAAATAAAAAGAATGCAAAAAAAAGAGAGAGACACAGACCCTCAGTAAGTAACAACCTTAAGGACCTATCCATGATGTCACCCTAAGACTCTACTATCCTCGAACCCTTCAATTTCTTCCTCTAACCCTTCTTTTTTTGGCCAATTGTCTCTTATAATCCTTCTCTACTTAACTAAAATATGGTCATCTATTGCCCCTAATTCCTCCCATTCCATCTCTGTACAAAAAGCCAATTAAAAAGCAATGAAACAGCAGTAAGCAAATAACATAATGACTGAAATTATAGAGGAAACATAGAGAGGCTCCAACTGGAAACACTAGTCTCCATGTCCTCCCTCACATGTAATCCATTGCAAGATTGCTATTATTTGGAATCAACTCAGGCGAGTTGCTCATCATTGTAGCATTCGAGGCCATACCAGGTTCCTCACTGGCCTTGGTTCTCATCTCAAGGACTTTCTTGTGGGAATTGGAGTGCAAGGATGGAACAAAGGTTGGACTTGCCGCAGGTCGGTATTCGGGGAAAAGCCGGCCTGACTTATAGCGAACTCCACAAGCATTGCAAAGAGTTTTAGGACCCATTGGTCCTGCCCTCCATTGAGGTGTCTTGGTTATCTCACAATGCATGCATTTCCTAATTGCTTGTTGTGGCGGTGAATTATGGGAAGTCTCTACAGGACCTAATGGAACTGTAAACTTGATTTTCTTCTTCTTCTTCTTGTGTTCAGGGGCAACATGCTTTGGCAATTTGATCAAACGTCGAGACTCCGCATAATTTTCAGAATCCGAGGGAACCTTAGGAACACCAAAAGTATGAGGCTGAGAGGTGTCAGTGACAGATGAGCTAGGAGAGATAAGTTGCATAGCCGGACGGGGAGTGAACGTTGCAGGACGAGGACGTTTGCTACGAGCACGTCCATGCTTACCGGAAGCAATGATTTCCGGCACAGTTTTCTCTCCTGAGCAAGAGCTGCTGCTTTCAAGTACAGAAACTGGACTGGATGTCTGAAATTGGTGATGAGACAATTTCTTGTTGTCTGAAGAATCTTCTTCTTTATTAATTGTGAGGCTTCCTCCAGAGAAGGAATCCTCCACAAAATTTGATAACCATTCAAGCTGAACAATGTCTTCATACTGCAACGGCACAACAAAATTGAATCAGACAACTCACCGAACCCACCAAATAACAACCACCATGACAATAACGACAACGACAACAATAATTAATTTTTATATCGATTAATTAAGATTGATTACAAAGATTATTTTTCACTATATCAACCACCCCACCAAAATTAGTTGAAGAATCTAATCAATCTTAGTACTTGATTAGTTAAATTCAAAGACTAATGAGAATTAACAATGTACATTTAAGTGAACACATGCACATGATGAACCACTAGATTTCCATACTAAACCAATTATTTAATTTGAGATAGGCCAATCCACGTCAGCGCCGACAAAACATATCAAATGACCAAAAAGCCCTTTTTTTTTTTGGTTTTGGAACTCAATTACGCGGAAGCAATCCAAAGCAATTGTGACGTCATCAAGAAGAAATCCAACGGCTGACATTAAACCACTAAAAAAAAAATTTGAACCTATACTCACCGGAACGGACAATTCCGCCGAGAAATCAGAGCCGCTGTTGTTAGAGAACACCGAGTCGGAACCAGGCATTGAGTCTGACTGGGTCGACCAAATGCTCGGGAACGAGGTGGAATTCCCGTTGCTATTGTTGGTGGTGGTGGTGCAGTCGGGACCAGGGAGGCAAGCGTCCATTTCGTCGGTGGGGAAGTCAAGGAGGTCGTCGATGTGATCGAAGAAGCTGCCGCAGTCTATCTCGTCCATGAAATTTGCTGGTCCAATCATGGTCCTTTAGAATGCGAACTGTTCGTTTCTTCTTTATTTTCCTGAAAAAATTTTGGGAGAAAGGGAAATCTATGAGTACAATTATTAGGAGTGGTATTTAAAAAGGTGGTTTTCTTAATTCTGTGGGTGGGCCATTGCTGTTTCCATTTAAATTTTGTTTGGTTACCGGGAAACTGTGTCAAATTCTAGAAAAAAAAAAAGAAAAGGAAAATCGAATTTCAAATGAATTAGAGCGGTGGGTTCTGTAGCTCAATCTCCCTGGCCATTAAAGGAATTGGGAAAGGTGAAAAGGGGGAAGAACCAAGAAGTTGAATGATTATATACTTCACCTTTTTATAAAGATTAAATTCCAGATTTTCCTTTTCCTTTTCTCTTTGTTCATAAGAATAAGAGAATGGAAGCTTAAACAAGGAAAAGAAAATGGAACTGCTGAAGTGAATTTGGACGCATACCTTAGTTAATTTCCCAGTGAACTAATTAAGAGGGAAAATTCTCTGTTTTCCAAATAAAAGATAAAATCACTTCCAAATTCCTGCCAAACACAAAGCAAATACAATTATAAGAAAATTTCAGCAGAAAAAAATCTCAGAAATGTGCTCAACTTTCTATTATATGAAATGCAATGAACCCGTCTATTAGCTAAAAGAAGAAAGAGTGGGTGTAATTGGCTTCTATTTTCCCTTTCCCTTGGTTAATTTCTCAGCAAACAAACAAACAAACCTCTAAAACCTTGTTCACACAATGCATGCCGACACAAGAAAAAACAGAAGCTGTAAAAGCAGCATTAAGAAACCCAAAATTTAGAAGAGAACCCAGAAAATGCAGAGCAAAACCCGAGCTAAAAATGGAAAAATTCCAAGACCAAAAATGCTGAAAATTTGGTGATAATAAATCAGCCCACTTACACCATCATGAGACTCAACAAACAAAGAAACAGAGAGTAATAGAGTGAAGTACAAGACTGCCATAAGTAATAACAAATCAGTACCTTACACAGAAGAAGAAGGAGAAGAAGAAGAAAGACAAGGAACAAAAGGAGGAGTAGAAGTGAAGAGAAAAGAAAGAGAGGGAGAGAGAGAGACCATTAAAAAGGAAATTGTGCAGGCAGCAAGCAGTACAAGCTGCAGCAAGCTAATAAAGTCTTATCATCAAACGACTATAAAATATACCGTATAATAGATAGAATTTATTTTTAATTTTTTTAAATATTTAATTTATTAAAATTAAAATTTTATTTATTTATAAATTATTAATATAATAAAATAATTATTATAAAATTATGATAATTCGAATCGATATATTGATTTAATCGGTGCGAAATAAGAGATTTTAAACTGTAGTTTAAAGTTGGTGAGAAACCTCCTTCATTGCTAGCTGTCATTTATTCTTGATGCGGAAGACTTTTCATGTCTTAAATCTCTCATCCTGTAATTACCACCACAAGGGTCCCGCCCTCCGCCATCCGCCACCGCACCACCACCGAACTCTTTTATATATGCACGGGTTTCCACCGCTGCTGTTCTTTTTTAAAATGAAAATTTAACGACTGATTTTATCCGTTTCGCAGTTCAAGGACCGACACAGAAAACAGAACTGAAACTCCGTTATGCTGTACATTCACAAGATTTGTCGGTGAGATAAAATTCCAGAAAGTCAGAAGCTGAAGAGCGTGGACTTCACGCTCTTCATCATTATTAATTATTTTAAAAACCTAACGCGTTTAGGGTTGGTTGGTTTTACAATTTACGCTAAGTCAAAATCTGTTAGTAATGGAATTTCATGTTTCTCATGGTTTTGTATTTAATATAAATATAATATATAGCACGCCCATTAATTATTAATTATTTAAAATATTAATATTATGATAAATAAATAAAAAAATATTAAATATATATATATAAATTACATAATATATAAAATATAATAAATTTACATCAAATATCAATAAAAAAAATTGAACTTAAAATAAAATTGAATTTAAAATAAAATTATAATAATAACGTGTTATAAAAATATAATAAATAAAAAATATATAATATAACTAAAATAAAAAAATAAAATTGATAGATCTCATATTCAAATTCCATTTTCATTTATTTAGCAAAAAATAAATATAAATATAATATATAATTATTGTCCACATTAATTTTATATAAGAGATGAATGAATATAAATATTTTTATAAATTATTAAAATAAAATAAGTTATAATATAGTTATTATAATAAATTTATTTAATAAATAAAAATAAAATATCATGAGTGTTAGTAGAACATTTATTTTTTACTAAAAATAAACCAAAAAACCACAAAATTAAACAAACTCATATAATAAAATCAAAAAATAAATAGTAAAATTATAAATAAAGATTATTTATTGTTATTATTATTATTAGAATGTAATGTGCAATGGACACCTCCTTTGGTGGTCTACTTAATTTAACTCAATTTCATTTACAATAAATTAATATTAAAATGCTCATTTAAAAATTTTTTAAACGTTATTTATAAGCTCAAATTTGATCTATTTATTAATAAATTTTAAAATTAAATTTAAATTTAACTCATTTAAAAAACGAATAAAACAAATTAACAATATTTACAAAATAAGATATTTAGGCATCGTGGGACAGAAAGTCTATTAAAACAAAAGAAAAGTATTAATATAAAATATAAATTATTTAATTTTATAGATAAAAAAATAGAATATATTATTAAAGAAAAGATACTATAAATGGTATTTAAGGATTAATATATAAAAGTGGGTGCACAACATAATCATATGTTTTTTTGCTTAAAAATGATGTGCCTCACTCACTCTCTTCAATCTATTTTGAACTAACTTGAGGTGTACTCATTCAACCCAATTTCAATCCCTTCCAAACTACTCTCTCCCCCCCCTTTTCTCTCTCTACCTCTCTCTTTAATTTTTTTTAAATTAATAGTTATTTTTTATTATAAAATCGATAAAAAATACAAAAATTTATATTTTTAATAAACAGTCACCTGAATCTAATTACTACGACCAACTAATTATCATAATATATTGATACTATTTAGTTGTTATAATTTTAAATATTATATTATTTAATGTGTTTTATTAATATAAAAATAAATTAATTAATTTAACGGAAATATTAAATAGTTTGAATATAGAAACTTCTCTTTTCTAACTATCTTGGGATGCACTCTTTCAATCACTTTCTTCTAAAGATTTTTCTATGCAATTTTAGTGTTTTTTTTTTTTAAATGAATCAAAATTAATACAATAATGAATGTTTCATTGCAATCTTCAAATACACCTAAAATATTTCTTGAATTGCCTTAATCAATTCCATTAGATCATTAGCATGCATTTCCTATACTCACCTATTCCATTATATTGACACTTACACTTAAATATACTTGCTTTTCATTTCACGTGCATTTATAAAATTAAACTAGAGCTGCAAATGAATGAAGTTGTTTGTGATTTATTTGATACTTGATTTAATAAAAGTTCGGTTAATATCGATTCATTTTTTAAATGAGTTAAGTTCGAGCTCAATTTTAAATTCATTTAGTAAACCAGTTAAATTTGAGCTTATAAATATTGGACTCATTAATACTTGAAAGCTCGTTTATTTATAAACTCATAAGTTAGTTCGTTAATATAGTCATTTAATTAAAATTATTTAATGTTAAAATTATTATTTTTAAATTAAAATCATTAAGATTATAAAATTGATAGTTTTTAAAAAAAAAATTATTATTTTCAAATTAAAAATCTTTAAAATTATAAAGTAAAATTTTTTTAGAGATATTTGAGTTTTGATTCGATAAAAACTCAATAAAAGATTAACTCATTTATTAACGAATTAAGTTTGAGTTTAATAATATTAAATTCGAACTCGAAATGAGTCTGATCGAGCTCATTTGTTAACTCGAGTTTATTGATATTAGACTCGAGCTCGAAATGAGTCGGATTGAACTCCTTTATTAACTCGAGCTTGTTGATATTAGACTCGAGCTTGAAATGAGTCAGATTCAAATTAAATTTTTTTTAATAATATATATATATATTTTATTTATATTTACTTATATTTTATTGATGAATTTAACTTTTTATCTTTAAATTAAAATAATATATATATTTCTTTTTTGTTTATCTTTTAATTATTTTATGACTTAAAATATAAAAAAAATTTCATTATTAAATATTATATATCATATGCTTTCGCATAATTACTTTGTCTCTTTCTATAAGAACAGGGCATTCTCTTAATTTAATTTACATAATAATTAATGATATTAGACGATATAACTATAAAGTGTTTTTGTGTAGTGATACACATACATACATATATATATATATATATATATATATATATATATATATATATATATATATATATATATATATATCTATAGAGAAACCAAAATCTGTATATCTAACCCTAGTGATTTAGAGACACCTCACCAATATAGCACAACAGA
>CAOGCB011122872.1:0-13289 GCA_948266635.1 Cnidoscolus chayamansa | reverse complement strand
TCCGAAATGCCTCCGGTCTGGCCGGGCTGTTTGACTTTTTTGCTCGGTTTTCATTCCAAGGCTTTTTTATGAGTTCTGTACCTCCGAAAATTATTCCGAAGATACCTTTCGGTTCCTCACGACGTTCTGGCGAGCATGGTCCGAATCGCCGGCGGCTGCGGTTGATATAATGACTTTATGTCGGGTGCCGAGCGAGCTGGGCTGTTTTACAGTCCGTGAAGATGGGCATTCTGAATCTCAAAATTCGAGTATTCACACACGGCTTGAATTTTCTCTCCTTAGAGTCAGACAATGCTACACTTGAATCTGGAAGTCCTGGGCTGTCTCAATTTTCAATCAACCTAGACGATGATATTGGTGGAACCTCTTCCACGCCCCAGTGGTATGAAAAAAGCAAAATCTTAGAGAAAAAATGACGAGATAATTGTAGCATCAATGAAAAAATTACGAGAAGATAATCGACAACTTATGTAGATTTTGAAAAAATCATCTACAGATAAAATGGCAATGAAAGAAATGAAGAAATAAAATAAGATTTTGACTACAGATTTGAGCAAGATTAGTGATCCTAATATTCGTGCTTACATTCAATCTGAACAAGCACGAATAATGCAAAAAATGGGGCTATTTCAACAATCAACTCTTCAAATCAGCTTGGCAACTATTTTGACATGGTGAAATTGGTGATAATATCACAAAATATTGAATTATTGTTATTTTAATTCATATTTAAATTGCATTAGTTATTTTATAAGCTTGTTGCTAAGTTAATTTTATTATGATAGAATATTTTATGCTATGTTTTTAATGTAGTTTATTTATGAATGCATCTTATTCTAAATTAATGATTAATACATCTTATTTTTTATTTAGTATTTTCTTATATATTTTATTTTAATTTAATTTCTATTAACTAAAATTTTAATTTTTTAATTAAAAATATAAATATTAATTATCTAATTTTTATTAAAAAGTAAAAATTAATTTATCTATTTTTTTATTTTAAAAATATTAATTTCAACATAAATTAATAATAATTATAAAATTAAAAATAAATTATATTAAATATTAAATAATAATTTTAACACTTAAATTAATAGATTTATATTAATAATTAATAAAAAAAATTAATGGGACCCAATTTGGTGTCATGAATAGTAAAGCACCAATTTGGGTCAAAAAATTGAGTTGCACCAATTTGGTACTTAAATTTGGTGCATGGTTGGAGTGGATTTCTTGCACCTATTTGGTGTTTTGCACCAAATATGTGCTTGGTTGGAGTTGCTCTAAGATGCAACCACTTTGAGGTTTTTCTACGTAAAAAAAAAGAATAAAAGAGCAAAAGAAAAGTGCAATACTATGAGATAACATAAGAGATGAAAAAGGTGAGAAAGTGATATGGAGTATAAAATGCAACCACTTTTGAGTGATAGAAATAAGTTACCTAAAAATGCCTTGAAAGGAGAAACAATACATGTGTGCTCAAAATTATCCCAATTTCTTTCTTATTGTTCATTTCAAGAAGGGAAAAATTATTCATTTCATATCTAAGTTTGGTTAGTTTTTTGATTTTAGATTTTGTTTGCTAAAGTTCTTCCGCATGGTATGTTTTACTTAATAACTTAGGTTCTTCTCAATATTGTTTTGATCTTGGTAACATGTTTAAGAAATCCAAATAGGAAAGGTAAAATACAATCTATGAAAGCATTCATTTTAAAAGGAGGATGTTTTACTTAGGGATAAGCAAAACCTTAAGTGTGGGGGAATTGATGGCTTTACCAAAGTAGCAAATATGTATGTTATTTTATGTGATTGTGTGTATTTTCATTACATTTTATTTTTTTTCTTGTTATTTTGGCTTAGAAAAGTTTCAGGTATTAATTCAAGCTTTGGAATGAGAAAAAGAGTGAAAAGAGGACTGAAAAGGCAAAAAATGTGGCTAAGTATTCAATTCCAGAGGAAGTTCACGATCGTGACTCTAAAAGCACACAGGCGCGATGCATGCATGAAAAGAGATAGTAACTTCGTAGGACAAGTCGCGCTCATGACATCTCCATACACGATCACGACACAACCTTACAGAAGGCAAAACTGAAAGCTGGTCGAAGTGACATGTTGGTTCAACGAATCTGTTCGGTGGCAATTGATGAAAACCAGTAAAAACCACTCCAACTTATTGACCAATTACATCTTAAAATATCCACATCAATTTCCTATAAATACCAATCAAAGGAAGCAAAATAGGAGAGATTTTTTACAGCATAAAACTCAAGAAAACCTATGTATAGAATATGCGAGAGCCATTCTTTTTTATCAAGTCTAGAAGCATATCAAAAGGTCCCTCGAGGTGTGACGCATTCTGGAGGCTGAATTGTGATTTTTCTAATCTTCTTCATGTTCTTAAAGGTATTTTGTATGTTGATCTTTATTTTGTTTAATCAAAGCAACATTGTAAGGATGTTGGGTTTTTATTGAACGAGAATTTCTTTGAAGTTGTGTTATCGATCTTTTGTTTGAATTATTGTTGGATGAGTTTTTTCTCAGAAGGAAATTAAACCATCCATATCAATAAGATAACATTTACTTTAAACATGATAATGT
Source organism: Cnidoscolus chayamansa (assembly GCA_948266635.1). Classification (NCBI taxonomy): domain Eukaryota; kingdom Viridiplantae; phylum Streptophyta; class Magnoliopsida; order Malpighiales; family Euphorbiaceae; genus Cnidoscolus; species Cnidoscolus chayamansa. Next base: position 10,688 of record CAOGCB011122872.1, on the reverse strand, counting down.
GTGAAGTAAAGTGCATGAAACATCATTAACTTTGTTTAATAAGCACTAACTCCAATTTGTTGTAGTAATCAAAAGACAAGCCTAGGATTAATTCTTGTTGGAGTAAGGAATTTGCTGCATATAGAAATATATGTAATGAATTATCTTTAACTCATACTGAAAGGTTGGTTAAAAATACCCAAATGCATTTAAGGAAAGGCGATTTTGTAAAAACCCGAGTTTTGGTTAATGAGAAAAATATTTTGGCATGATCAGACCTTTAACTTAAGTTGCTGTATCTCTTAAAACAATTTAGGTTAATAATTAATTTTGATAAATCTTATTAGGATTAGGAAATCCATTTTGAATTATCCGATTATTGCGAACATAACATGAAAATGAGTAGTAGGTGGACCTAACCCGTTCATTGTGGGAACGAATTTATTGTTACTACGTTGTGATCCCTATACTTATATGTAAACAAGCAACATTACGTTTCCAAGTTCATCCATTTTGTTTTTGAACACCCATTTGGTACCTATGATTGAGCAATTGCTTGGTCTGGGGACTAATTTCCATACCTTGTTTCTTTCAAATTGGTTTAGTTCCTCTTGCATAGCAAGAATCCAAGATTCATCATATTAAGTCTCTTCACAAGTCTTTGGTTCTTATAGTGAAACAAATGCAACATTTCCATGAAACTTTTGAAGTTGACTTCTAGTCATTACTCTTTGGGACGATTCTCTTAGGATGTCTTATTTAGGATGATCTTTATGAAACCTCCATTCTTGAGGAAGATCACTGTGATATAGTTCATTAAGTTCTAATTCTATTAAGTTAGGTTCTTGATCTTGTATGTTTTCTGCAGGTGTTTGACCATCTGTATTCAAGTTTTCACTTAGTGCAGCATCTTAAGTCTTAAAGCTAATTTCATTTTCTTTATTCCTGTTCAAATTTAGCTTGCTAAAAATCTCTTCTATTTCACCATCAGCTAAATCATTTCTATTTAATGTGGGATTTGTTTCATCAAAGATAATATTCATTGTTTCCTCAACAATCAGACTTTCTCTGTTAAATACCCTGTAGGCTCTACTGTTTGTAAAGTATCCTAGAAATATTCCTTCTACTACCCTGGCATCAAATTTCTTTAAATTTTCTTTGTTATTTAGAATGTAACACTTACAGCCAAACACTTGGAAATGAGATAAATTCGGTAACTTTCCTTTCCACAGTTCATAAGGAGTTTTCTTTAAGATTGCTCTAATGGTAACTATGTTTACTATGTAGCAGGTTGTGCTTACAGCCTTTGCCCAAAAGTACTTGGGAAGGTTATTTTCATTTAGCATTGTTCTTGCCATTTCCTACAGAGTTTTGTTTTTCCTTTCAACTACTCCATTTTATTGGGGGTTCTAGGAGCAAAAAATGAATGGGAAATCCCTTCTTTAGAGCAATATTCATCAAACAGATTATTCAAAAACTCCTTTCTGTGATCAGTCCTAAGTGAGATGATATTAAGCTCTTTTTCATTTTTAACTTTTATACATAATTTTTCAAAAATGCCAAATGTTTCATCTTTATGAAAGAGGAAGAATACCCAAGTATATCTTAAGTAGTCATCCATAATCACAAAAGCATAAGCCTTGCCTCCTAGGCTTATTGGGGTGATAGGTCCAAATAGGTATTGTAACAGTTATTCTTGAAGATGTGAAAACATTTTTAGGTTAGAAACTAGTTCTTTTCTATTTTCCTAATGAGCAAGCTTTGCAGGGATGATCTTTTTCAAAATTTAATTTGGGCAGCCCTTTAACTAGATTCTTTCTAAATATTTTAGAGATTAAGTGTATACTTGCATGTCTAAGTTTGATGTGCCATAGCTAGCTATTTTCATTTAAGGTGATTAAACATTTTCCACTATATTATAAGCGATCTAAGTCTACCATATATGCATTTTCATGTCTAGGAGACATAAACTGTGTATGATCATTTAGATTAACAATTTCACAGTGTGTAGTGAAGAAGGTTACCTTAAAACCTTTGTCATAGAGTTGACTTACACTGGGAAGATTGCTCATCGGTCCTTCAACTAAAGCAACATTTTCAATGCACGGTTGATGACCAACTACTCCATTTCCAGTTATTTGAACTCTCCCCTTGTCACCAAATCTGACACATCCCTCATTCTTTATGGTGAGCTTGGAGAAGTGGTCTTTTTCTCCTGTCATGTACCTTGAACATCCATTGTCAATGCACCATTTGTTGGAGTCCTCTTTATTCCTAAAGCATAGATGCTAAACAGTTCATTAGATTTTAGGTACCTAAGTCTTTTTAAGTCCTTGAAAATTAGTGTTACTAGGTATAAATCCTTTAGGTATCCAAATCATTTTTACTTTAGAGGATCCCTTTCTAATAGGACATAAATGAATCAAATGACCAGTTTTTGTCACATACGCTTATTAGGACCTAGGAGATTAGGTGTTTAGTTAGGCTATTAAGAAATTAAATGCATAATATAGATTATATAAAATGATGTGAAATGTGTTAGAGTGTGAAACTAAGAGAAACACTACAAGTGCAGGAAGTGAGCCCATGCAAAATAAAAAGAAGATTAAAAGAAAAATAATAATAAAAGAAAAATAAAAATAAAAGAATAAAGAATAAAAAAAGAAAAAAAAAGTAAAAGTAAAAGTAAAAAGAAAAAAAAAAGTGGACGGATGGTGCAAAATAGAGGAATTAAAAAAAAGAAAATAAAAAAGGTGAAGAGGCGACTGCTTAAAGCCACCAATTTATAAAAAAAAAAAAAAGAGGAGCAAATAAGAAGTGGACCGAACAGAAGGCAGAGAGAGAGGAAGTACGACAAAAAGGAGAAGGAGGAGGAGGATGAGCAGAAGCAGAAGGAGAAGAAGGAGAAGCAGAAGGAGAAAAGGAGAAGGAGAAGGAGAAGGAGAAGGAGGAGAAGGAGAAGGAGAAGGAGAAGGAGAAGGAGAAGCAGAAGCAGAAGAAGAAGGAGAAGAAGGAGGAGAAGGAGAAGGAGAAGGAGAAGGAGAAGGAGAAGGAGAAGAAGAAGGAGAAGAGTTTGGAGAAGGAAAAAATTTCTAACATATTGGTATTTTAATTTGGTCGATTAAATTTAATAAATGCATATTTTAGTGACTTGAAATTTAATATTAAACCTACTATGAAAAATATAGAGATTTATGGTTTAGGTGTTTAGAATCATTATTTAGTGAGTTGCTATTTTTATAATTTTGAAATGGGAGTTTAAAAGTTGAAGTTGAGATGTATTATAATGTAATTTATGATTAAAATAGTTTGAATATAAATTGATTAAAAGGACTGAAAGTTTAGAACATGTAATTTGAGCTTGAAAATTCTGTTTTAATAATCAACCAATTTAGTGTAGTTGGTGGATAGATTGAGCAGTAGATTTGAAGCTTAAGGAAGCATAATTTCATACAAGAAATACATCTAAACTAAGTTAAAAATTTTACACTTAAATTAAAGAGATAAAAGACAAACATAGAGTGAGACGGAGCAAATATTAGTGAACATTAGGAACTCGAGAATTGCTTTATATAACATTTGTATTGTGTTCCTATTTTAGAGGACCAATTGATGTCTAAAATATTGAATAATATACCAATAGAAATCTGTAAATATTGACTATAATTGTTTAGAATATCATTTTACCAAATTTTATCGTTTAAGTTGTGAAAATACTATGAAAATAGGTGAAGGTCTAAAACTGTTGAAATACAGGATTTCAACATAGGGCAATTAGTTTTAATTTTTATTTGGAAACCCTAATGACCAGATAAAAATATGCAATTCTATATGAAGCTTATTTAGAATGTTAGCTACAATTTTAATGTTTTGTACTTTGTCAAAAATAGGATCAAAATTGGTCAAAATAAATAAGCAAGTTAGTTATATTAATGCGACTTACACGATAAGCCTACATAATGTACCAGAAATGTAAGTAGTGTGTTTGGTATCCAAATGGACTCCAAATGACCTAAAATTTTGTGTACAAATTTACTTGTATGTTAACCTAATACCTATGAAAAATGAGAATAAACTGGGTGGATTTGTGTTATGAATTAATATAGGAAAAACATAAAGGTATTAAGGAGTAAGTTAGGCACATAAAAGAGTAAGGAAAATATTCAAATGATTTTAGATTGTAACTAAATTTGGTAGAAAGCTTCTACAATGTGTTAAGGAAATTCAGTAAAAATTTTAGACCAAAATGAATTAAATTTGATGGATAAATGGATTGAAATAGCAAGCTATTAGCAATGGAAGTACCTTACCGAACAATAGATTTTAGCTAAGTAGAAAATGACCTTACTGAGCTTGAAATGAGCTAAAATTTAAATAACATCTTGAATGTTTAATTTTTAGAAAGTGTACAAGATTTTAGAGCAATTGGAGTTGAGTAAAATATTGAAACAAGATAAGAAACATAGGCAGCCCATAAGAATCTATATAAGGAAAGCATAAGAAACAAGTTAAAATGTAGGGTTACGATGGGTGTCAAATCCACCAGAAATAAATTCTTGGCTCCTGCAACAAATAACTTGTAGAGAGGTAAGCAAGGGTCAATCCCACAGGGAGAAAATTAACTGAATAAATTCGTTAATGACAGAACTTTAAACCAAAAACTAAAATTAAACAAAAGGAGGTTTTGTAATTAAAGAAATTAATTTAACTAATTGAAATAAAAATTGAACAATAAAAATGTAATGATTATCGATGGAAAGTGAACTCCAGTTAGAAGGGTATTTTCCATTCAATCATTGGAATTGATCATTGAGGCAAAATTATTTTCTTAGATTTCTAATATGATGTGGAACCCCAGCCTATTGGAGACTGAAACGACACATACGAATGATGTGTAACCCCAGCCTATTGGAGCCTGAAACGACACATACGAAATGATGCGGAACCCCAGCCTATTGAAGACTGAAACGACACATATTGATAAGGTTGAACCCCTAACTTCGCTCCAAAAGCTAGCTCGGAGGGGAAGGTTTGAACACAGCCTTATATTTAGCCCAGGATTATATCCCGCGGGCAATGTGGGACGCATCATCCCCACCCCCATAAGACCAGACTACCTCAGTCGATGTTCTGGCGAACCCCATGAGACACCACCTGATACAAACCCCGTCGATATTGCAATGGGACCCATTATCAATAACACGGAACTAAAGCTCTGATATCAAATGATGCGGAACCCCAGCCTATTGCAGACTGAAACGACACATACGAATGTTATGTAACCCCAGCCTATTGGAGACTGAAACGACACATACGAAATGATGTGGAACCCCAGCCTATTGAAGACTGAAATGACACATATTGATATGGTTGAACCCCTAACTTGGCCCCAAAAGCTAGCTTAGAGGGAAAGGTTTGAACGCATCCTTATATTTAGCCCAGAATTATGTCCCGCGGGCGATGTGGGACACATCATAATAGGCTAGTTCTAGTTGTTGAAGACGCTTCGAACAACCAATCTTTCCTGATCGTAATTAATTAAGGAACGTCCGTTAATTAATCCTAACCAATTAATCACCCTAAGAAAGTCTTAAGATTCAACTAATCGGCAGCTTTAAGAAATAGAAAGACCTAACCCTAACCAATAAATTCAACTACGTGATTTATTTAAGCTAGATTAAATATTTTCACACCAGTGATGTTTGTTACTTGTGTTAAAATTAAGGTACAATTACGGATACAATGATTCTAACTAACGACATGTTAATAGATTGCATAAACAAGGGGCCCTTCTCATTTAGGCTCTCTAAGAACAACTTAATCAAGCAAAGAAAATATCTAAATATTCAAAAGAAAATACAATGAAGCAATAAAGATCTCACAGTTCTTCTTGATTGAATTTCAAATCCACATCCAACTGGAATAAGAGGAGTTTAGCCACACATGGCTAAGAAAATAAAACTCAAAATCAGAACAACAAATGGGGAGATGAGAGATTGATTTGATTCAGATCTCTATCCCCCTTTTTATAAGCTAAAATAACCTAAAATAGATAAGGAAACTAAAAGATAAATAAAGAAAATAAATTTGAATTATTTCCCAAGTTTATCTTCCTAAAAAGTAGCCTAAGAAGTATTTTTCCTATTTTGAAACACTGTTGGCAGCTAGGGCAAACATTTATAAACTGAAAATCTGTATCTGCATGTCCCGACATTCCTTAGTCTTGGGCAAGGCTAACTTCAAATTTTCTTCTTAGCAATTCCTACGAAATCCTTTAGTCTTGGGCAAGGCTAAGACACCAAATTGCATTGTAAACATCAAAAATCCTTCAATCCTCCTTAGCCTTGGGCAAGGCTAAGTTCATTTATGCAGAAATCGGTTCTTTCTCAGACTTATGTTAGACCCAATCTTGCCATGCTATTCCAAAATAACGAAATTGTGACCAAAATCTCTTCCTTTTCATAAATTAAACCATGCATAAATAAAAAATATAAACACCAGTAAAAATATCCCATTTAAAAAAAATCAAGGCATAAATATGGGTTAAAACCATAGAGAAAACATGTAGAAATATACACCTAATAGGTTAATAAATTTTATGTCATATAAATTATTAACCATACTTATTTATACTTTTGAATGAAAAATGCCTATGCATATTTGATGTGAGAAATTATAATGTGAAATAGGTTTTCAGAGTAAAAACATTTATGCAGACTGAACTAGGGTCGAAAGGGGAAAGGCGAAAATAGGTAAGTTACGGATTATTGTGTTGCCGTATGCACAATGACGGTGTGTGAAATGTATGATTGCATGATTATTTAAATTGCTATTATTTGAGACCTGGTGAGTAATTGATTCGTAGTTTGGGGGCCACCATATATATTTTCCATAGAAATGTATTTTTATGCAGGGACATGTGAGAATGGTATTTGATGTTGAACCTTTGTGTGCTTTGATTTTGATTGTGAAATGTGATTGAAACATTGATTGGTGAATCTTATGTGATTAAAGTGATTCTATAGAAATGTGGTTAATACATACTATGGACATTCATTGATCATGATGAGCATGACAATAAGATAAGGCACATTCACATGAATTGTTATATGACAATGCATATGATGATGTGAGATAAATACAGCATATCATACATGACATGGTGTGCTGGAGATGGGGATGACTAGTGAGACTCGAGTAAAATACAGCACGACGTATATATTTCTCATGAGACTCAGGAATTGCACAGTATATACAGATCTATGAGACTTGATTTGCGTGTAGGTATATTTTGGGTAAGGCATAATGCATAGAGCCTAGATAAGGTCTATCACTCTTTATACTATATGCATATATCATGTACTTAAACAATTTAATATAGTCTTTTAAAAGTTTAAGATACCTATTCATAGTTATAGATGCATATATTAACAAACTTTTGTCAATAATATAATATAAACATATACCTTTATGTAGTGTACCTACAATAAAATCATAATACTTTTTCATTATATTTACAACTCAATGTACATAAACAATTGTGTCATTATGTACATTCTAAAATACAAAAAAGTGATACAAATATTTGTAAGAATTTGGAAGACTACCTATGATGCTTTCTGATTTGTGGTACATCTTTTGGACTAGGAATTTTCTCCAACTATAACAGTTCGCTCTTGCCGACTGCTATTAGCATTAGAATCCGACCACCTGAAGGTGACCAAAATCCTAATAAGCCATAAACATATGTAACATTAACATAAAACATAATTATAACGTTAACGTAGAAATCTCATGCAAATACTTGATTTAAGTACACAACAACAAAAGGAATATTTAAATTCCTAATAGATGTGTCCTACATGTACCTATAAATGTCATCATAATAAATATACCATAATGTACTCTAATCCCACATGAAACATCAAATTACATGAGATTTATAAAATGTATTGGTTAACATTTAACATTTTTCATATCCTAGGGTCAAATCATACATAATTATTACATCACAATGACATGTCCAACTATTCTTTATTTTTCGGTACATCCTGCATACATGTGAAAAATGAGAACGGGAAACGGGGATGGGATGGGAGCACATAAAATAGGTAAGCTATTTTGAAATACTTTTGTGAGCATATATATAATAAATAATACTTAAAACAAAACTTTTGTGGTTGTGTACATGCAATATCATCAAATATTTCAATTTAGATAAATATTATCACCAAGATAATGTAAATATCCCATGGAATGTCCCAACCTCTTTGGCGTTTCTTCCGCATGATAGTTTCTGGTACATTCTGAAAGACATGCTGAACAGACACATAAAACATATATGAGGGACATCCTTAGGGATATAATACATGGTCATAAAACATAAACATATGGAATGGAGGGTCGTCTAATATTATCTTTCACTTCAACCTGTAATCAATGCAATGCAACATATCTTGTGATCTAATGCGAAACAACCTGTAATAGTTGTGATGCATGAGGATGTTGTAAACATTTATTTTCTACATCATAATTTAGTAAGTATCCACTCACCTGGAAACTTAGATGTATCGGTGAATCCTCAGTTCGACATTGGTGTCCCTAAGTTTCAAGGTCCGATCCTATATTCCGAACTTCGCATTAGAGACTCAAAATTTACCTTAAAACTTACTTAAAATAATTCCGACATTCCCAAATTAATATAACATAAATATAACATAAACAACCCTAGCAATTTAGGTAAAAATTACTAGGCAGAGGACTTTCAGCGGTAGGTTCACCAGCCGAAGGTCCTTTGTATAGAAACTAAAGTCCCCTTTTCGGCATCAGGGTTTAACTGCCACAAGCCTCATGTGCCATCCCTCTCAGCAGCCGAAAGTCCACCTTCGGTGATCTAAGCTAGATTTTCCACTTTCTCTACAAGCTGCTTCCAATTCTGGTAGCATAAACCCCACTTTAGGTCACTGAACTTAGGTTTCAGCAGTGACCAAAACCTCAACAACATCTCCAACTTCAACAACATCAATTGAAATCAACTACTTCAAATGCATTTAATATTTCATCATTTCCATTCATTTTTCTTAATTTTTCATAAACTTAGACATTTAATTTTCTACCATTTCTTTACATGCAATCATGTATTTCACTTTCCTAACATGTTTCTAACATTGCTTATCACATTTACATGCAAAAATTATTTTCTTTTGTTCATCAATCGGTCATTTGACATTTTCATCTCTTTTTCCTTTAAAACCCTATTTAATCTATTTGCATGTCACAATTCTTCCATTAAATCATCATTTTTACATCTTGCTAGCCTGGATTGAAGCCTTTAAAACTTTTTGGAGATTCGGATCAAGCTTCTTTCTCGTGCTTTCCAATTTTTCTTATTTTCTTTACTTTCACACTTTTCTTCACTATATTGCTTTGAAAATACTATTTGTTTGCTTTAATCCCTTTGAATTTGGAGTCATTAACTCTCTGTGTGCTTAAGGGCATTGAGAGAGTTGTGAAAATTGCCAAAATTCTCACTTTGACCAACTGCCTCCATTATTTATAGTGGAGGTGACCAATTGATTTTGGCAACCGAATACTTAAGCTTCACGGCCAAACCTGGTTCTTTAGGCTTGCCTTGGTTAAACTTCACTTTAATTCCTCAACTTCTCCTGCTTTTCATTTTAGTCTATGAAATTTATATTTTAGTCTTTTAAGTCTTTTAACTTAACATTTTAGTCCCTAATCATAATTTTAGCCCGATTTTTTAATATTCATAAATATTTCAGTTGGGAATTCAAAAAAAGTTTCAAGTGTTACACATGTGGCAAAAACCAACATGTTGAGGTTATGCTCAGTGAGTGTATATAAAAACGTAAATAAGAATAGCAACAACTCCTACAGCGCAATATAAGTAAGGCGAGTCAATGATATCATAACATTTTTTCACAAGTCAACATATGTCATAATGTGAATACTCGAATTTTGAGGCTCGGAAAGCCCATTTTCCCAGGCTGCAAACAGCCCGGTCCGATCTGCACCCGACATAAGTTTGTTTCAAAAATATGTCAATATGGTACTCAAAACGTCCGAAACGTCGCAAGGAATCCAAAGGTACTCTCTGAATAATTTTTGGAGGTCCAAAACTCCCAAAAAAGCCTTTGGAATGAAAATCGCCAAAGCCAACAGCTAACCGGCAGGCACAACTACCGTCTAATGGCGGGTGCAGCCGCCGGCCACGGCGCACGTAGCCGCCGTCCACGGCGCACGTAGCCGCCGTCCGACGGTGCACATAGCCGTCGTCCACGGCGAGTGCAGCCGCCTGCCAAGGCGCGGGCACAACCGCCGTCCAACGGCGGGTGCAGCCGCCGGCCACGGCGCACGTAGCCGCCGTCCACGGTGCACGTAGCCGCCGTCCGACGGCGCACGTAGCCGCCATCCACAGCGAGTGCAGCCGCCTGCTAAGGCGGGTGTAGCCGCCCTCCTCCCCGATTTTGCCTATAAAAGCAACCTCCGGCTCCAATTTTCAGTACACCGCTTGAATTTTCAGCAGTCACTCTCCCTCCTCGCTCCTTGCGATTCTTTACTGCTTTCCTTGCATCATTCATTGCATTCTTATTTGAGTTTTGGTCACTTAAGTTAATCTTAATTTAAGATCAAGCAAGCTAAAGCTCCGCAGTGGAAGACTCCTAAACCAGGTACACTTCTCCTTAAAC
>CAOGCB011121623.1:7500-10028 GCA_948266635.1 Cnidoscolus chayamansa | reverse complement strand
ACAATATTATATGATATAAAAACCTGCGTTCGAGGTTGGAGATTTCGGTACTTGCGGCTCTTCGCGTTTTTGTGTTCCCCACCAAAAAACCGAAACTCAAAACCAAGGCAAAGGGAAACCCCGAAAGCTCCTCCCTCTCGGAGACGCCAAAAGCCGAATCCAAATCCACTCCTCTCCGCCGTCTTACCGACGCCGCTTCCGCCGCCTGCTACTCGTGAGTACCTAGCCATTACTTCCCCTAAGATGCTTGTGGTCAAAGGTTCCCTTTTAGGGTTTAATTTAGGGTTTGTTCTTTACACTTTGCATTTCATTGTTCTCGACTCTAAGTTATTTGCCTTGGATTTTGGATCGGATTTTAGGTTCAAATCTCTTATTCTAGATGCAATTTGTCAATTCACTTTAATCGATAGGTGACTGAAGATTTGCAATAGTTTCATGGTTGATTTTTTTTTTTAAATTATTTTTGTCGTAGGATTTAATTCGTATATTATCAAATATGAATTTCTGACCTTGTTGGGTTTTTTTCTAGATTGTTTTTATCATAATGAGAATGAGCTTGATGGTTTTTGTTGCAAAATGGGATACAAGGGACTTCAGAAATGGGGATAGAAAGAGATAGAGACACTAGTGGTTGATATTCATAGATGTGAAGGAATATGTTTTTTTCTATGTTTATTTTTTTTTGGCTGAACATTTGTTATTTTGTGCCATTGCATCATGTATAACAGAGGTAGAAGCTGTTCCATTGACTATGGGAGACAGTGAGATGGTAGTTGCTGAAACATCTACAGTTGCTGAGTATGCATCAGCTGGATATGCTTCTACTGGCTATGGCAATACCGGTTCAAATGTTGTTACTGATTCTTGTGTTTATACCACTGAGAGCACTGGAGTTTTTGCTGCTTCTGCTGCTGAATCTTACACTGTACCCGCTGCTCCTAGTTTTGCTGATGGGAATATATATGGAACAGATCCTAATTCTGTCGTACATGAGGCCCATGTTAATCCAACTTATGAGACTAAGCCAGATGTTGGCATGGGCACTACTAGTGAGAACATAGTTGCTATGGAGAATGCATCTATACCGCCATCTCAAGTTGCTGGTTACGACTCTTCTGTAAATGGCAGCATTGTTGGTGAAGCAGTCAGCGTTACATCAGCTGAGAATGGTGCTGCTGCAGACGTTGTGGAGGGAGCTGCTGCTACTTTGGATGGTTTGGGTATGACTATTCCTACGTATGATATGTATATGTATGAACTAGATTTATGGGACGTTTGATTGAGCCATTTAAAATTAAAAGTATAATACGTTCTGCTTGCAGCTTAGAAGCTTCTAGCATCTATTTTTGCAATTTGGGAATGGGTCTCTAAAATGGACATTTACTCTTTGCTCACTTCTGCTGTTAAAATTTACTCTTCCTTGTTTTGTCCTTTTCAAATAAATTTGACTAGTCTTTTCCTCTCAGAAAATCTGGATGTACATTGCTGTTAATGAGCTGATGTAGATAAAAGCTTTCAGGACATCAATAGCCCTTTGTTGTCTTTACATGTTCTGATCTTTGGTATCTTCCTTGGATGCTGTAGCATGGGTAGTTTTTTCACTAAGGGTGTCCATGAGAAATTTCAAAACCTTTTTGTTGTATTTCCCCTGCTATGATTTGAAGCAGAGGACAATCTTATTGATGAAATATTATGGAACTTGGTAGTTATAGGATTTGATGCTGGCTTCATTTAGTAAGAAAGTCAGGCCCAACGATGTCATAGTTGGTGGGCATGCTATATTCGTTCATCATATACATGGAGAAGTGCACATTCTATCCTCTCTCTACCCACCCTCACCCTCTGGAGCCAAACATGTAGGAAACCACTTAAGTCCTTTTCCAAATCATGGAAACAGCACAATTAATAAGCCGATATTCCTTCCTCTCTAGGTCTTATAATCAACAAACAATAGGAGGCTTGAAGCTTAAGCTGTAATTCTATGTTTGTATATACACACATGCACATTTGATCAAGTTGATAAATTTGTTAAAATCATCATCTTCATGCAATGTTGAAATTGCAATATGTCTCTCATTATAAATGACAAGCTATTTTAAGTTTAGGACTTTGGTTTGGTGAGGCCATAAATAGGTGATGGCCATAAATACATGGCATCTTCATGTATTTGCAAGTTTATCAAGCATTTCAATAGGATTTCACATTTTGATCTGTGCATTACTGCTTTTTTAATGTGTTCTATTAGTTTGTTTTATTGCATGTTCCTGGTTTTATTTTCTAATCTTCCACTCTGTCTTTGGTCATTCTTCTACAGAAATTGATATAGATCTGACACTATTGAGCATTTGTGAGGTTTTTCACTCGTTAATCTTGTTTTTCTTGTAGTGCCACCAATGTCAGGCGAAGAAGAGCGATTATGGAATATTGTGAGGGCTAATTCCCTTGATTTTGATGCATGGACTGCCTTGATTGATGAGACAGAGAAGGTGGCAGGGGTATGTTTTTTCGGTTATAAATGAACTTCTAGT
>CAOGCB011121623.1:0-2500 GCA_948266635.1 Cnidoscolus chayamansa | reverse complement strand
TCGGTAGGTTGCTGGAAATGTAGAAAAAGCTAGGGAGGTTCTAGTGGAAGCACTTGATAATGCCCCATTGTCAAAACCGCTGCTTGAGGTTGCTCGCTCTCTCCTTGTCCCCTTTCCAATTGTTAGCTGTCTTCTTTTTAATATTTCCTTGTAGCTAATGTTTTCCGTCACTTGTTTTATTCATGTATAGGCCTTTCTATATCTAGAATCAATTCAGTCACTACCGAAGCGAATTGATTTTTTAGATTCATTAGTTGAGAAGTTTATAATGCCCAACTCAGATAGCCTCAATGCAGCAAATGCTGCTGAAAGAGAAGAGCTATCTTGCATTTTCTTGGAGGTAATCTCTCTCTCTCTCTCTCTCTCTCTCAAGCATTGCTTTCTACTTAATTGAGAGGTAACTTTTATTTACTGATTCTATTTGAACCAACTTCTCCATAATTGATCATGTATTCACTTACCCTGTAAAGTTTTGGCACATCATCATGTCTTATATTTTTCACTGCTCTCTTTACCTTATTTTTGCATGTGGCTTGTCGTATTCCATTTTAAGCACAGTAAGATGCACCTTTGTTATCTTTTGGGTTGAGGCAGATTTTTACTGGGCATGAAGGATTAGGTTTAAAAAGGGATTGAATGTGGATTTGTATTTCTCATTCTTTCAAATATTTCAGTTTTTAGGTATGTTTGGAGATGCTCAATCTATTAAGAAAGCTGATGATCGGCATGCCAAGCTCTTTTTACCCCATAGGAGCAAATCAGAGTTAAAAAAGCGTCATGCAGAGGATTATCTAGCTTCAGACAAGACAAAATTAGCAAAATCTTATGCTGATGCTCCTTCATTAGCACAGTCACTTATGGGTGCATATCCAAGTGCCCAAAACCAGTGGGCAGCAGGCTATGGCTTGCAGCCGCAAGCTTGGCCTCCTGTTACACAAGCACAAACCCCTGGCTATGGGCAACAGGTAGGTCTTTCTTTCACAATGCTTTTACCTTAAGTTTGTGCACGTGAACTAGTTTAGTCTGCTAAAATTATCTCTTACTAGGATATGAAGCTCCTGGTTGGATGTCCTAAAGAATCAAGAAATTCATTAGTTCAGATAGAAATACTTGACACACAAGTGGTGTAAATTGCTTGATTTTGTGATTTGCTATTTTGAACCTCAGTGACTTTTATTATCTCCCTGTACATTTTGTTATTGGAATAGCCATGTTACGAGAACATCTTTGACTTTGATTTATTTCTTAAAATTTGCATTGTTAATGGCAGGGGCAGTTTATTTTATACCATTTGCATTTGAAAATATTTGTAACGAAGCAGTAACTCTAATTTGACAGTTTGTTAGGTCATCACCTTACTGTAAACTGCCATATCCTTGTCCATTATGTAGATGATCAACTACGATAACGATAAGATAATTTGACTGGTGTCCAGATTATGTGCAAATTGTTGCACTGTTGCTACTGACCCTTCCACAACCAAACTATATAAAATATGTTGCATATTATGATTGTGTGCTATGCGAGTGATTTAAATTTTCTTTGGGATAGGCTGCATATGGAACGTATGCTGGTTATGGAAGCACATATACTAACCCACAAGTACCAACATCTGTTGCACAGACAGCTACATATGGTGCTTATCCCCCGACATATCCTGTCCAGGTACAATATGTTTTAATTTGCTTTGTTTGTATTTCCTCTAAGCTATGCTGTTTGCCTTTATACTATTGCCTTTTTGGCAAGTTCATAAAAAAGGCAACTTGGGTCAATTGCGATATCACCCTGTCATTTAACTGCTATAATTTTGAATTCTGCAATCAAAGAATTTCAATTAAAACCCTAATCCTTCAATTATTACTGTTTTGTCTCATAAAATTTCATGGTGAGGTGATAGTTTATTTATTTATTTTGTAGAGGCAATAGGAATATATAATCAGTTTCTAGACATATTTTCTTTTTTAGTGCTTACGTGCATTTGCATATTTCAGCAGGCTTACCCTCAACAAGGTTATCCACAAGCACAACCAGCTGCCGCAGCCACATTAGCCCCAGCTCAGCAGCCAGCTTCTGTTGCACAACCCTATTATGGAACTTACTACTGAATTCGCAGGATTTTTTTTTTCTCCCCTTTAATCTTGTTATTAGGTCCCCAGACACTTTACATGCTAAGATGCATGGAAAATGAAGCATCCAGTAGCTGAAATGCAACAAGGGGATAGGAAGATCTGAAGTTTTATGGCTTTAGGTGCTAATGTAGCTTGTAGTTGGAACATCATGTTATCATCGGCAGTTTCTAGGTATTTCTTTTTGTCAATTTTTGTTTTTGGGTGGTTGTTGTAAACTTAAGCATTTTACACGATTTTGCTTAGGATAGTTTTGGAGTTGATGAATGATATATATATATGTAGTAGAGGAAAAAAAGAAAACTTGTTTGGAATTGTGGTAAATTGGATGTTTACGCAAGTACAATGTCATTTTCTAGCATTGTGTTCTCTTG
>CAOGCB011121226.1:0-19259 GCA_948266635.1 Cnidoscolus chayamansa | reverse complement strand
AAAATATAAATATAATATAAAAAAAAATATATAAAATAAAACAAATAAATACACATTTAAATATTTATTAAAATTTTAAAAATTTAATTAATAATATATATATATATATATATATATATATATATATATATATATATATATATAAAGAGTTATTTTAAAAAAATCCAAGATAGGAACAGTAGTGTTAGCAGGTGATGTACACGTGACTTTCTAGTGCACTCTTGTTGGCTGATGTGGCAGGCTTTTACTGGCTTGCCATAGGTAGAGACCAGGACCAGGACGAGGCCAGTGCAAGAGTTTTCCTTATTTCCAAACATAACTTGACAGTAAACCATTGTCTTCTTTAATTTCATGGCTTTCTCTACCAAGTCCTAGCCTCTCCAAAATCCCTACCTAACAATCTCTTCACAATTCGATGGCGAAGTCCGATCCCTCTGCTCGAATCGTCCTCGAACCTCTCTCTAGTATTGACCTCTCCTCCTACTCTGGCACTTCACTCCGATCTCTTGCCATCTCTTCAATTTCCGATTCACAATCCCTAGTTTACATCGGCACCTTCTCTGGATCTGTTCTTTTACTCTCCACTAACACTGGCGATGATGCCACTGCTGCTGCTGCTGCTGCTACTACTACTACTACCGCTACTACTTCACCCAAACACGTGCGGGCTGCTGTCGATTCCGATGCTTCTAAAAAGAATATTTCCTTTATTAGAAGCATTTCTCTTGGTGATTCTTCTATAGAAACAATGTTCGTGCTTCCTGAGATTGGGAAGGTTCTTGTGCTCTGTGATGGTTCCTTGTTTTTGGTTGATACTCTTTTGTCTCAGCCTGTTAAAAAATTGAGTTTTTCCAAGGGAGTTTCCGCAGTTGCGAAGAGGGTTCGAAGCAGTGAATTGGAGAGCACTAATTTACTGGGTATTTCTGGTAATAATTTGGAGTCTTCAAGTGCCAGTCAGCGGATTTTGCAGAAATTGGGAGGTGGGATTAGAGCTAATGGAGTAAAAGCGAAAGAACCTGTGCAACAGAGTGAAGGTAACAACGTTTTTTCTGTTGTGATCGGTAAAAGGTTGATAATTGTGGAGCTTGTTTTCAGCACTAATAGACTAGGCAGGACTGACCGAGACATTGATAGTTCAAATGGGTCTTTCGTAATTTTGAAAGAGATCCATTGTATTGATGGCGTTAAAACTATCTTGTGGCTTAATGACTCCATAATTGTGGGTACCGTCAATGGATATAGTTTATTTTCTTGTGTTACGGGGCAGAGTGGTGTGATATTTTCATTACCAGATATATCTAGCCCACCGCAGCTTAAGTTGTTAAGGAAAGAGAAGAAGGTGTTAATGTTGGTAGACAATGTTGGAATTGTCGTTAATGAGCATGGGCAGCCTGTTGGAGGGAGCTTGGTTTTCCGTAGCAGCCCAGAATCTGTTGGGGAATTATCTCCTTACATAGTGCTTGTTAGAAATGGGAAAATGGAGCTATATAATAAGAGATCAGGTAGTTGTATTCAGACAGTTACTTTTGGTGGGGAAGGAGTTGGAACATGTATTGTTGCCAATGAGGAAGGTGGGATTGGAAAACTTGTTGCTGTTGCGACACCTACTAAGGTATGTTTTTGTTTTCTCTTAAATTATATTTATTTATTTTTTGTCTACTCATCCGCTTTTAGGATTCATTAAGCCGACCCAGCTTGTTTGGGACTAAGGCTTTGTTGTTGTTGTTGTTGTTGTTGTTGTTGTTGTTGTTGTCTACTCATCTGCTTTTGTTATGGAAGTCCTTTTTGGTTTCCTCATTCTTGTTCTCCTTCTTTCTTTAGTTAATATTTTTAGTAATAAATCTTAGCCCAACAAGAGTTCTATTGAATTTTATAGCATGGCTTGGGGATACAAAATCTCTTTTTAGGTGGTACTAATCTAGAATGTAGTTTGAAAGAATTAAACAGTTGAGCTCCAATCCATCCTCTCATAACCTCTAGTTATTGCAGAAGAATGAAATCAATTGGCCAATTTTTGGAGGAGGGATGATAAACTAGCGGAGGAGTGGAGGGATTTTTGATATCCCTTGTTTGTTTATGTAGTAAAGTGAAGAAGAAAAATAGTGGAAGAGAATATATAATTGTGTATATATATGTAATCTCAATTGGGGAATTGTTCTTTCTTCACCATCTAATCTATTTGGTGGGCCTAGTAACTATTTAATTATAGCCGTAGAGTAACTCAATTCCTAGCTGTGAATTCTTCAAAAAAGGAAGAAGGAAAAGAAATGTTGAATAATTTCCTCCAAGTTATAGATTTTTATATCAATTCCAATGTGTTAACACTGTCTGATATGGAAGGATGCATAAAATATCTGATTTGAGATCTCATTGAGTTTCCCTATTAGGTGGTTTACAATGATCCATAAAAGGTCAAAGGGATCAATGTTCAACTAGCACAACCAAATGGCCAAATAATAATCCATCTCCTACTAAGATAAATTTTGAAAGGACATTAACTTTTGATGTGACATAAAGTTCATAGGGGATATCACTAGTGGTCCTTCTTCAAAGGAAATACTAGCTCGGTACACTATAATTTCTAAATTGAGAAATAATAATCCATCTCCTACTAAGATAAATTTTGAAAGGACATTTAACTTTTGATGTGACATAAAGTTCATAGGGAATATCACTAGTGGTCCTTCTTCAAAGGAAATACTAGCTCGGTACACTAAAATTTCTAAATTGAGAATCTTGGGTGGTTTCAAGGCATAGTCCACCTATAATCTCATAATTATGCTTGCTCCAACTATTTTAGCTTGTCTAATCACCATGCTGGCGAACAAATATAAATAGAAGAACAAAACTTAAAGGAGGAGGAGCAGAAGATTGGAAGGTATCAAGACCATAAGTGTCTTCATATCATTTTGGTAGTTTGGAGGCTAACATAAGCATGATATTTTAACCATCAAGGGACCCTTGTTCTTGCTGTAACCTTTCTCTATTTTGTATTCCATTTGTCAAATCACCAGTTTTCACACGTTTCAAACCACATCATGCGTTATCTTTTATTAGAAAAAGGGACATCATGCTTTCTGAAGTTGATAAGATTTAAAATTAGAACTATTAATTGTTAGGCTGCTAAGGGATAAGCTGTGATTGAGCCTCTGGATTCAAAATCTTCGGAAGTGTCCAAAGTTATTGAAAGTGCACCTCAGCCCACAGGTATGCCTCATGTTTAAGGCTTATTAAGCTCCAATCCAAGTGCCTCTATATGAGAAAGATAGAAGGCATTCACTAGGCACTCGATTGCGTTCCTAGGCGTGTGGCTTGTTCCAGGTGCAAGGCTTTAGAAAGGCACACCTTATCTATTTCCATCTTTAGTGAGCACTTCTAGTGGCCAAAAAAAAAAAAAGAAAACCATTTGAACCAAATTTGCCAGTCTACCAGAATCCAATATCAACACATTAGAAATGTTTTTAGAATTTGTATTGTTGGTGTAGCTAGTTGCCAAAATCTTATCAAAATACCATATCATGATTACAAACTTTCCATATTTCCATTTTCAACACTTATCATCTTTTTAATCCCTCTTCTCATACATTGTTTTCAATATTCTCTTATTATGTTTCTCATCTTAAGTGATTTTTGGACTCCTTTGTTTCTGGTTTAGCTAAAATTGCTTTCTTTAAATACCACCATTAATGTCATGTTGTTTATTTATTTAAGTATTTTATGTTGTTTTTTCTTAATCTTTTTTTTTCAAAAAATGACGGCAACAAACTATTTAGTATTTAGATAAATTATTTCTTGATTTTTGATTTCCTTTTATGAAGTAATATTAAAACATTATTTATGTCCTCTGTTTTTAGGTTATCTAAAATTGTTTTTCTCATTTTTTAACATAAAACAGGCTATTTGGATTTGTTTATGAACATAAAAATCTAAGGTATATTTTCAATGTCTAAAATTTGTGGTTTTTTTTTTAATTTTTTTTAATTTTATAACAGGTTCTAGAAAAGGATGTTAATGGTAAAGTCTTTATTTATACTTTGTTATGCTTATTAGTGCTTTGGAGATTGGTACTTTTGATAAGTTTGGTTAAATAGATTAAAGCTACATCTATTATTATTTTATTTTATTTATTAAATTATATTTTTGTGTCTCATCTCACTTAGGCTTGTGCTTACGCCTTATGCCTAGGCACCAAGACTGCTTTGCGCCTTAGTTTGCCTTGAGTCTTTTAATAATTACAGCATGATGCTCTCTGGTTATATAGAATAAGCAAAAGTCAAAAGGACATGAAAAAATTCTTGAAGTAAATGTAATTAAATCTGACCGCAAGGAGGTTTAACTAAGCCAAAATTAATTACTTTTGAGTATTTCTTCACTTGTTTCCTAATGTCAGGCATGATCAATCTGAATGATATCCATATTTGTCTATTATTTTTTAATATTTCTTCAATTGTTTTCTAATGTCAGGCATGATAAATCTGAGTGATTTAACAGCATATGTCTATTAAGGTTCTAACATTCTGTTATTAAACATTATGCATTTGGGGTGAGCTTGACAGAACTAATTCATCATTATTATATTCCCGTGTAAGTCTCATGAATTTAGCTTTAAACACTTTCTTATTGGTATAAATTTACAAATCAATGGAATTATACCACTTAAAATTGGCTGTTGATCGCTTTTGTTAAAATTATAAGTTGTGGCTTTAAGCTTGCTTGATTCATGGATTTATAGTATTCATTGAAACTATTTGGATGTTGGGTTATGATAAAGATCTTTAATATTGAGTCTTCTTTTCCATTGCTTGGGCATACTATGGAGCTTGAATCAATGTTATTTTGTGTTTAAAAATTTAATTATTTTGGATTCTGAACTACTGAGGGATTTGCAGACTTATTTCTTCTGGTTTGCTATCCTACTTGTAAGCTGATGATTTGCATGCTTTTTTATTCAGCATAGCTGACATGAATTTTTGATACATTATTATGTTACATCTTGACTATTGCTAGGTTATCTGCTACCGCAAAGTGTCTGCTGAAGAACAAATCAAGGATCTTTTGAGAAAGAAAAACTTCAAGGAAGCCATCTCCTTGGTGGAGGAGCTTGAGTATGAAGGTGAAATGTCCAAGGAAGTGTTATCATTTGTTCATGCTCAAGTGGGTTTCCTTTTGCTTTTTGACTTGCATTTTGAGGAAGCAGTAAATCACTTTCTCCAGTCAGAGACAATGCAGCCATCTGAAGTATTTCCTTTTATAATGCGAGATCCAAATCGCTGGTCACTGCTGGTATATCTTGCTATAACCTTATAAGTGGTTTCTATCAGTATTGTGTCATCCAGTGGTTCAGATTATTCTTGGTAAAAACTGTTGATCTTAGTTTATGCCAATGTCATAAAAATTTAGCATGCTCTATTTTACAAATTGAACAGTAAATGGAAGTTTAGATGAGTAAGAGCTTGCTATTTGCAAGCAATTTTAGCTTGAAGCCAAATTATATACATTGCATTTGTGCTAATTTATTTTCTAATGTTTCCCTTGATGGATATAATTCATTTTGGCAGCTAGAATTTTCTCATAACTGTCAGGTTGAGTGGCCTGGTGACCCTGTGCTGAAAAGATTAGATTATTCAGGGGTCCCTGTTTGGTGTTTTTGCATTCTTTCTTTTTATTTTTATTCTTTTTAAGTTATTCACTGCCTTTCTGTGAAATGTACTGTGGATGTCAAACCCTTCAATTGTCTCCCGGAACCTTTGTTTTTTCATCCTTGTTTAAGAGAGTAATTAAGGGAGAAATGAAAATTATTGATGGCATATGGATCAATAAAATATAAAGATAATAATTGTAATTCCCTCACTGAATTTTGAGAGATGGCCTTTCAACAGTTAAATCAATCTTAAACCACAAAAGACGAAGAAAAAATGAGTTAGTATGAGAAAAGGGAAAGTTTGAAATGATTTAGTAACTGATTTTATCAGGTTGAAATAAAATTGTTTGATATGTTTCTTCTCGAAGATTTTTCCATTAGATAGTGTACTTTTATATATAGATTATTAGTTGGTCTGTTTGAGCAGCATGGCTAGTTGTTGTGTGTGTGTTTGATTGACATAGATCAACAGATGGAGGAGAAAAAAAATGCTGTTCTTTTGATCCTAGTATTTAGACTTGTTTTCTTGTGCACATGCTTGTGTCATAGTGTCAAACTCATCTTTTCAGGTTCCTAGGAATCGGTATTGGGGCTTGCATCCTCCCCCAGCCCCTCTTGAAGATGTTGTAGATGATGGATTAATGGCTATCCAAAGAGCTATTTTCCTCAAGAAAGCAGGTGTAGATACGTCAGTAGATGATGATTTTATATTGAATCCACCTGCTAGATCTAATTTACTTGAATCAGCAATCAAGAACATTATCAGGTGTCTACACTTTTGACAGGAGTTTCTA
Organism: Cnidoscolus chayamansa; assembly: GCA_948266635.1. NCBI lineage: Eukaryota > Viridiplantae > Streptophyta > Magnoliopsida > Malpighiales > Euphorbiaceae > Cnidoscolus > Cnidoscolus chayamansa. The sequence goes on along the minus strand of CAOGCB011121226.1, from coordinate 12,824 downwards.
ATCTTATAATTGTTGAATTTTGTTAGCCTGTAACTAAAATTGATCCTGCCTTCTCTTATTTATTTACTACAGATATCTGGAAGTTTCTCGTGAGAAAGAGTTGACTTGGTCAGTGCAGGAAGGAGTTGACACTCTTTTAATGTACTTGTATAGAGCTTTAAACCGAGTTGATGATATGGAGCGGCTTGCTTCGTCAGAGAACAGTTGTATTGTGGTATACCCAGTTTCCCTTTTGCTTAAGATGATGATAAATTGTTTTCATTGTTATCTCTAGAGATGAATTAGTTAATATAATATCTAATTGACTGCGATGTAAAGGTGAAAATTTTACTCATATCATTTTCTGTGACTTAGCAAAAGAATTTATCATGATAAATTCAAAGAAGAGAATCTAGTTTTCCTTTTTTTGGTGATGGAAAACAAGTTGATCCATTGTTCTTGCGTATTTTCCCCCAATGCTTATCACAGTAGTACTACACATGAAAATGTATGTTAGTCTTCCCCGTGTTCAAGGCACCACTTGGCTTTTTGAGACCCCTGGTAGTAACGTGCAGGATTTATTGCTTAGGGAGAAATATTGGTTGTTCTGATCATGGAAAATGGTGGGAGAAAATTTCTGATGATTTTCTTTTTCTTTGTGGAAGAGAAAATCAAGTGAAAAAATTTCACCCTGTTGGCCACAATTTGTTCTTCAAAATTGTAAATTTAGTTTTTTTTATAATATTGTTTCTCCTTATTTTTTTCCGTTCACATTTTATATGTGTCAAAAAGTAGGAGAGAAAGGGAAATTATTCCTCCAATTTCCATCCCTTCATTTCTCTCCATTTTCTCCTCCTCCTCTCTCTCCCCTTCTCTCCCTCCTTGTTTTATCTTGATTTATCTATTATTGTCTTTCAAATATTTCCTTCCTCTTTAAAAGGAAAATGCAAACCAAGGGAAAATCCTTGTACATCTTTGACAAGAAGACACTTTAGATGAGGTCCAATGAAATCTTCATTAAGAGCAATTATGTATAACTCAAAATGGAGCATTACTAGTATCTATTGTTGAGCCATCCAATTTATTTTGGTTAGAAATACTACATTGAGACTTGTGTCAATATCAAGTTAGCTTATAGGCCTCAGGTCAGTGATAGACTGGAATCTTAGTATTCCAATGCATTGCAAAACAGAGAGGCTGTTGTCAGGAGCTTGCTTGAAGGATGACTGTACAACTTCCATGGGCGGTGCAGGAGGAGTTAGAAACTCTATTAGATGACTCTGGGCATTTACGCACACTTGCCTTCTTATATGCAAGTAAAGGGATGAGCTCAAAGGCTCTTGCCATATGGCGCATTCTGGCAAGAAATTATTCCTCTGGTCTGTGGGAAGACCCTGTCGTGGAGACTGACTTACAGGATGGAAGTAAAAATAGTCTTTCTGGCAGAGAGATTGCTGCAATTGAGGCATCAAAAATTCTAGAGGAGTCGTCTGATCAAGATTTGGTTTTGCAGCATCTTGGATGGGTAAGTGGTTTTGAGTTTCAGTGATGTTTGCAGAATTTGTTTCCGAGGCTAATCACTAATTCTCATTTGGTGACTTCTATTAGATTGCAGATATTAACCCAATTCTTGCTGTTGACATTTTGACTTCAAATAAAAGAGTAAATCAGCTAATGCCAGGTTGGCCTTGGTTTTAGAGAATTTTGATTCTGGTTCTTTGGGGAAAAAAAGTAATGGTGCTATTTTGAATTTTGTTCTTTCTTTCCAGATGAAGTGATTGCTGCCATTGATCCTAAAAAGGTTGAAATCCTTCAAAGGTACATTCATTGCTTATTGAATAATTTGCTGCTTGGTGGCTATAGCATTGCTTCAAATTTTGTAGCTCATATGAGCAGCAGGCAGAGTCTTTGGTTATTATTTTCTTCTTTTGAAAACTTTTTAGTTGAGCAGTAGCCTATGTTTTATGAAAATTTCATCATACGTCTCATATTCCTCTTATTGATTAATAGTATCTGATCAGCCTTATCACTGGTCTTGGAAGGTAGTCCTGCATCTTGAAAAGAGATATTATCTATTGAATACTCTCCCAACTAATTCCCCACATGTAATTTTCAATTTCAATTTTTAGAGCAGTGTCTACTATCATCAGTGTTTGGCAGAATCATTTGCTATTATAATGTTTTCCTTATGGTTTTTATAGATTTATTCTCTATTCTTGAGTACTTTGCTTTGGAGTTTAGCCTTACACGACAAGTACCTTGTATTCTGAATTATGCAGGTATCTCCAATGGCTGATTGAAGATCAAGACTCTACTGACACCCAATTCCACACATTGTATGCCCTCTCACTTTCAAAATCAGCAATAGAGACCCTTGAAGTAGAAAGCATCTCCAAAAACCCTGATGATGAAAGTTTAGAGAGGGCAAAATTATCTGATTTTGGTCGAAAGTCGATCTTTCAAAGTCTTGTACGTGAAAGGTTGCAGATATTTTTGCTATCATCAGACTTGTATGATCCAGAAGAGGTCCTTGACTTGATTGAAGGTTCAGAGTTATGGCTGGAAAAGGTTCTGCTGGAGCTTCTCCCTTTTGTGGTCTTTGATATTCCTCATTTGATTATATAGACTTCCTACATTCTTGATGTTTGTGTCCTTCGTGTCCATATTCTTTTAGGGCAAACATGATGATTAATACTTTTGGATTGCATAATGATCAGTTCTGATCCTTGTTTACTCATTGAAGATTTGGTTTTATTTGACAGGCTATTCTATACAGAAAATTAGGGCAGGAGACGTTGGTGCTTCAAATTTTGGCCCTGTAAGGTTCAAATCTTTTTAGGAACACTAATGGCAGCAATCTGTGACCAACTTATTTTCAGATGTTGCGTTATATGTGGGTTAATTTCATCTCTATTCATCATGGTTTTAAATTGCGGTTGCGGCCACGGTCGCGGGTAATGGAAACATGCTTGTAATGGCCGTAACGTACTGATAACTGTCTGGCGCTTGCAAACTTTTTTTTAAAAATTTGCAAAGTTCATAAAATTGAATAGATATTGCTAGATATAAGAAAAATGCTACACACAACTATATAATTATATAGAGTTATTTTATAATCAATAATGTGTTTTTAATAAACTAAATTAGTTCGAAGTAAGAAAAAAACACATAATCTTATAGATCAAACACACTAATATTTTAAAGTGTAATTTTAACTCAAAACCACCATTTACATGAGGTTTGATGAACAATATACAAAAAAAGCTTAAAACACAGCAAATAATAACAAAAGAAGAAAAAACGAGCAAAATAAACTCATCTTTTAAAGAAAGAAGTGAAGAACTATGAACTAGATGTAGTTTTTAAGATGAATTTTAGCTTCAAGGAAGAAATATGCAGGAAGAATGAGTTGTTTTAGAAAGAAAATTGAGAGATTTTTGATGAAAATGCAGGTCGGGTGTGTCTAGGAGCAGAATGAGGTCTTTTGCTTCTATTTGAAGTGTGGAAAAGATACATTAACTTATTGGTAATGGCCATAATGGCGGTTACCGCTGCGTTATTTGGGGGGCCTATAAATAATGGGGTAAAGGGTAACGGCTCCCCAAAATCCCGTTACATAACATATGTTATGTAATGTAATGGCCGCTATTTAAAACAATAGTATTCATTGAATTGGCTAAGAGTGCTGGAAGAAAAAAAAAGTTCTTTTGGTGGGCCAAAGTGAATGGCAAAACAAATATTTCTTTATAATATATAATATATATGATAAGGAAGAATGAAGATACTAGACATAAAGCATGCATAAAAGTCAACTTCATTAAAGATGATAATCACATTAAAATAAATATTCTACCTTCTTTTTTCAAAATTTTCTCGTTGCTCTATAATTCAACAGAAATTTTCTATTGTCTTGTCTACCTAAAAAAGTATCAGGAATAATGTTCAATCAAAGGATCTCTAGAAAACATCTTCTATCCGTTATATTATACTTCATCTGTTTTCATTGTTTTTATTTAACAATAATTGCCATTTATACTTTCTCATGGAAGTAAAATTTTATTCAAAATTAAATTATATTGACATTTCACACTTGTACAATAAAAAATGATTTTTAAAATTTTAAATTATTTATAAGAATGTTTATGTTGAGTGAACAAATGAAATATAAGGTAAAAATATTTTCCTTTCCTGAATATGTTTGAATTGCTGCCTGTTGTATTTCCAGCAATTGTTCACTTAGCCTGACATTGGCTGTACTTGTTTCAGCTAGCAATGAATTAACCCAAGTTTCGTCTTATACCACTTATCTTGTGCATTTTTGGTCTATTTTGTTGACTAGTACATTCTAATACATGTTTTTAAACTTTGTTCGACTTTCAGAGCAAGTTTACATGTATTCCTTATTTATCTTAGGTTTTCTGGCATGATACATGATTTCTAATTATGGCACATAAGAGTAAATGTTAGGCATTGATATGTCTCTAGGTGATGATTCAGTCAATCCATTATGTTGAAGATGCAATGAGATTAATAGTTGTAGCTTATGGTTAAGCTTGTTGGGGCAGTTCAAGGTTCCGTGATCCATAGGTTAATGGATGTTGTAGCATTCATAGGTCAAAGAAACCCCTGGGTGTTCCGAATGTAGGGGTTATAAATATTTGCTGAATCAAGTCACATGAAGAATATAAAGTTTAGTAAGCATAGGAATATAGATTGGATGTGTGGCCATACTAGATTGGATAAAATTAAGAATGAGCATACTCGGCAGAAAGTACAGGTAGCGGAGGTTGGTGATAAGGTAAGAGAAGGAAGACTTAGATGGTTTGGGCATGTTTTACGGAGACCTCCCCATGCGGCGGTTTGCAAGTGTGAGAACTTGATGGTTGATGGGGCTAAGAGAGATCGAGGTAGACCTATGACAGTTTGGAAAGAAGTAATAGCCAGAAACTTACGAGCCTTAAATATTGATGCGGATTTAGTTAGTAATAGACCTAAATGGAGGCGAAAAATCCGCGTAATTAAAGGAGTCTAAGGCGTGTGATTGTTGATATTGATTGTGACCTTATTTGTTAGAGGATCTATACAGCCGACCCCAAACTTGTTTGGGACTAAGGCTTGTTGTTGTTATTGTTGTTGTTTCTTACTAAACAAATGGGCGAAGAGAAGGAAAGAGAAAGGAAATCATTTCTCCACATTTTCTATTACATCACATCTTTGTTTTTTTTTTGTTTTTTTTTTGTTTTTTTTTTGTTTTTTTTTGTTTTTTCAAAAGTAAAGAGTTACAGTAGCATAATGTGTAGTACAAATTGCAGTTATTCAAGAGGCTTGTATAAATATAAATTAATTCTCAAGGCCTTAGCTGCCATGATATGTGCCACTTGATTGTCTTGTCTCTTCACTAAGGTAAAGGATAGAGAGAAAAAATCTTCAGCTAACTTCATAATGTCATGAATAATGCTTTTAGCTTCTTTATGTATGTTTTCTCCATTGAGAGCATATATGACTGTAAGAGTGTCCCCTTCAATAATGATCTTTCTAAAGCCTTTAGATTTGGCCAGTGAGATAGCTTGTCAGCATGCTAAGTTTTCAAGGATTAAAAGTTCAGTGATGCCTTGGAAAATCTTTTAGTTCCATCCACAGGGACGATTGAGGTGGTCTCTAGCCCAACTGCAATACAATCCTTTTTCTTTTGGTGCTTGATGTGACATCAAAATTAATATTCACATGGTCTAATGGAGGGGATACAAAGGTTATGGGGAATTATTTGTTTATTGTTGGCTTGTACCCATGGAGGTAGCTGTTTTAAAGTCTCCTTGGAAGTTGAATGATGTGGACACTATTTCTTGAGCAATACATCTCTTGTGGTTGAAAATGAGTTGGTTCCTACTCTTCCAAATTTGCCACAACATGACAGCAGTCGTGGAGGTGAGATTCATTACATTACCATGGTGTGCAAGATAATTTTCAAGGTTATCCCATATTTTGATGGTTCAATTCTCTTGTAAAAGTGAGGATCTCAATTGTAGAGGTGAAATCAACCAAGTATGTATAGCCCTTGGGTAGGAGAAGAAGAGGTGTATGTGAGTATCTATCTCACCATAGAAGTCACATTCCTTCGACTAATGTTGTAACCTTTTGTTTATGAGTTCCCTAACTTAGAGTCTTTCACATAGAAGATTCTATAGGAAAATGGAGAGCTTCTTAGGAAGCTAGATGCTCCAAACTTTCTTCCAAAAAGCTGAGGGAGTGTTCTATGAGGGTAGATCTTGTTCCATAGTCTGCTCTGTATCTTTGTCTCTAATAATATCTAGGGCAATGTAATATCCAGATTTAACAAAATAAGATCCATGTGTAGTGTGGTGCCAAACCATTCTATCCTCCATTCTAAACATAGGTACTGGCATACTCAAAATATTTTGCACCTCTTGTGGTTGAAAATTCTTTCTAAGTGTATGACCATTCCAAGAGTTACTTATTGTGTTGATAAGCTGAAAAACCATACTATATATGTCTCGTGATTGTTCTTAACCATTGGCTTGTTTGGAAAAGAATTTGCAATCCAATTGTCTTCTTTACACATAATCGAGTCTCCTTTCCCAAATTGCAATCATACTCCTCTCTTGATAACTTGTCTCCCCCAAATGATGCTTCTCCATCCCTAAGACGAGTTACTCCCAATTTGTGCATTCAAGAAAGAAATGGTAGGGAAGTATTTGCTTTTAAGAATTCTCACAAGGAGGCTTTGTGGTTTGGACATGATACGCGATCCTTGTTTGGCTAATAAAGCCATATTAAAAGCCTTAAGGTCTTTGAAACCCAGTCCCTCTTGTGTCTTTTGCTCACATATGGATTTCTAAGCTACCCAGTGCATTCCTTGCTCACCATTTTGTTGCCCCTACCAAAAGTCTGCCATCATCCTACTGATTTCTTGCAAAAAGTCATGGGTAGTTTGAAGTTGCTCATGGCATATATTGGAATTGCAGTAGTAACTGCTTTGAGGAGCACCTCCTTGTTTGCTCTTGATAGAAACTGTGTTTTCCAGTTTGCTAAATTATGTTGAATCTTATTGTGGAGCTAAGTGAAGGACATATTCTTTGAGTGAGGAAATAGTGATGGTAGCCCCAAAAATTTGTCTTGGCCATCGAGTTTTGCTATTTGAAGAATTGTAGAGATGCCTAAGCGAATTGACATGTGTGTGTTCTTGCTAAAAGCAATAGATGATTTAGATAAATTGACTATTTGTCCACTTGCTTTCACGAATTCTTAGAGAATTCGGTTGATCATCTTTGCATCATTGTTAGTAGCACTAGCAAAGAAGATGGAATCATCAACAAAGAATAGATGTGTTACCTTTGGTCCTCTTCTAGCAACCACGACTCCTGAAAAGGGTAGGCTTTTAATGCAGTGTGAGAGACATTCCATACATATTAGAAAAAGGTACGAGGATAGGAGATCCCCTTGCATAAGACCTCTGGAGGTTATGATGTATCTCGACTTATGTTCATTAACATGCACCAAATATGAGAATGTAGATATGCATTCCATGATCCAATTTTTCCATAAGTTATTAAAACCAAATACTTGCAACATATGTTTCAGGTAAGGCCATTCAATGTAGTCATAAGCTTTATTTATGTCAAATCTAATAGCCATACTATGGTTTCTCCATCTTGTTATATGGTTTAGGTTGTGCATGATTTCATGACATAAGAGGATGTTATCTGATATTAGTCTTCCTTTTGTGAAGGCACTCTGCTCATGCCCAATAATTTGATCCATAAAAGGTTGGAGGTGGTGGGTAAGAATCTTTGTAATGATTTTATAAAACACAATGCAAAGACTTATAGGCCTCAAGTCTTTCATGGATTGAACATTCTTAACTTTTGGGATTAGAGTGATGATTATGTGATTAAGGCTTCGAAGCATCCTAACTTTTCTGAAAAACTCGGTGATCTCTGCACATATTTCATTACCAATTATGTCCTAATAATTTTGGAAGAATCTACCTGTGAATACATCATCCCTTGGTGCTTTTGTTGGGTTGATGGAGAAGGTGGTCAGTTTGATCTCCTCATTTGTAATAGGTTTGGTTAGAGTAACATTTATATCCTTAGTAACTCTTGGTTTGAAGCCCTCTATAAAACTGTCAAGGTTCGTAGGCAAGTTAGAAAATAAATATTGGAAAAATAGTTTAGGGCTACCTCAGTGATGTAACAGTCTGCTCTCGCCGACTGCTATCGACATTAGAATTTAGATCATCCGAAGGTGACTAAAATCCTAAGGAACTGTAAACATATGTAATATTAACATTTTTCTATTTCCACTAACATTTTTATTGTCCTATGTATAAATGACCAAGACGGGGTGAATTTGTCACTTTTTCAATTCAATCAATTTTTCAAGTTGTTCCTCTAAAACTCTTATTAAAAATTGTGACTGTATACTTCTAGAGTGCTATCTAATTAAATTAATGTATGAGAAGTTAATTATCTTAAAATTGCAGAATACAAAATTCGATAGCTAATTTTTAGCTTGTTAAAAAGTTACTGTTCACGTTACTATTCATGCTAAAATTAGCTAAGTGCTCAGGTTTGCTAATTTTGACATCTACTTTAATAAAATCTCAAAGACAATCAGCTAAACACCAATATGTATCATCTAGTAATTTCAAAATACATTAATAAGTAATTAATCATAAAAGATTAGGGAATAGAAAATTCAAACACAAGAATTTATAGTGGTTCGGCAAAATGACCTACGTCCACTCTTCTCAAGCTTCATCTTGAGATATCCAATTTACTATTAACCTCTTTTACCATGTAGGTGATAAACCTTTTACAATACTTTAAGCTTTATAGGTGCTTAGTGAACTTTTATAAGTTTGATGTACCCTCAAACTTCTTTAAGCTTACAAGGTGCTTAATGACCTCTTCCAAGTGATGTATCCTCACTTAGACTATCGTCAAGATATTATGAATTGAATGTTTATAAAGAATCACTCTCTTTCAACATATTATAATTGAATGCTATAATAAAAAAGAAAATATTTGCTAATGAAGCTCTCAATGAAAGTTGATGAAAAATGTTGAAATTTTCGCTTAAGAATTCCTCAATAAAATGTCTCACTTTCATTACTTAAAAATTGAAGTAAATGCATGTTTATATACCCAAGTTTATGCTCAAAAGTTTCCAGGACAGTCAACGGTTAGAAAACTAGCTGTTACACTGTAGCAGGTTGTGCAACAGTATGACAGTCAGGCTGTTGTCAATGCTCAGTCTAGTCTTCCTCAAAATTAGCTTGCTAAAAATATTTTGAATCTAAAAGTAGTTAGCTAATTTTGAAAATATAGCATGCTAATTTTAAAAGTAGTTTGCTAATTTTATTCTTCTATCAAAAATAAAAAAGACTTATTCTAAAATTAGTTAGCTAATTTAAACCTTAAGCTAAAATTAGGTATATAATTTTAGTATCTTTCAAACTCAATTTTCTTTGACTTTAAAAATATATTTTGAAAACATTATGTAAATCTATTTATAAATAAGAAATCATTGACAAATCAAGATCTCACTTCTCTTATATGTTTTTGCCTAGATTCTAATGTCTTCATCTTGTCTTCATAATATTTCTTTGTCTTCATGGCATGCTTCTTTCTTGTGACTTATTTTCTTTATTTGATATGCAATTTTTGAAAAAGTAATTAGCTTATATCACTAAGTTTTATTATCATCAAAATAGATTTACTCCTTATGGGGTCAACAATCTCTCCCTTTTTTATGATGACAAAACTCAATGCTCACAAGGATAAATCTATAGCATTTATCATATAAGTATATACATATGAAAAGATAAAATGCTCATTAATAAAATACTCCCCTGAGTTTGTGCCAGGTAATTTAGCTCCCCTTGAAACACATATTTTGTTCTCATCTTGTTCTGTCACTAAATTCATTTATCACATAATTATCATGGAATTTCACAAAACATAACATTTCATAAAAATAACATTCCACAGCGTAATTTAGCAAGTCTAGTTGATGCATAAATAATACAAACATAAATAAGAATTGACTTTTCTTAAAATACAGGACACTTATAAATTGTCTCCCTTTTTGTCAGCATCCAAAAAAGGAGGGATTTCAATAATAACAAAGACATCACTATACATAAATATCAACATGAATAACATAAATATTCATCAACCCTTATGTTAGAATGAATGTTCTCAATTTTAGCTCTCAAACATAAAAGATTATCATGAACAACATAATCTCAACATAGTAGAAAGTTCATATATTTCAATATAGAGTTTCAAGTGTAAATAAACATACTCATAATCTACATTCATAGGATTTAAGAAACATCGCAAAAGCAAATATGAAGGCAAATTAACATTTTGAGTATATCAACAATAATTTTTATTAACCATATATCAGAAATTGATAGGCATAAACAAATGCATAATAATAAAAAATAGTTACATGAACAATGATCTTCAGTCTTCAAGATTGTCTTCAACTCAGCATATAACCCTTTCAAAGTATCAATACTAGCATTCAAACAACAAATTATTCATTCATTCATTTAATCAAAGATATCAGTTCATTTAATCAAAATGTAACAACATGCACAAGAATAACATTCATAAAATATAAACTCACAAGGCTAATGTCACAAAATATTCACACAATCCTACTGTTTCCCCTTTTTTTATTAATCATAATAAAAGGATAACCCAAATGAGAAAATAGACTATGTAGATCTTTAAAAATGTTAGAAAAATGAACTTTTGGAGTTAAAATCCCTTTGGTTTCTCTTTGCTGCCACATTTTCCAGATTTAGCAACTTTGGTTTTTAGATCATATTTGCCACTTCTTCTAAGTCTTCCTGTAAGTTTGAAAAACTATGGTGGTTTGAAGACTTTTTGAGATGAAAATAGTTCAAATAAAGATATTTTAGGCAGAGTTGTCTAAAACAGATTTTTATGCTGTGCTCTTTTTAAATCCTTGGATTTAGAAAATGATTAACAAGAAAAGATGGGTGAGCTAACTCAATCTTAGGTCCTGATGTCATCTTCTGCTCGCTCTATTTCCTTTGTTTCCCATTCATTTAAGTGTCAGGTTTTTCTTTTAATGGTTCTATTTCAGCTTCAACTATTTTATCAGTTCTTACTTCATGTTTTGGTTCAGCAACAGAGGAATTCTTTTTAGTTTCTACATTCAGGTCAGGTCTATATTTTTTTTTTGTAGAAGATGGTATAGTTTTTATAAAAACTCTTGAGGAACAATAATCTGCAGAGATTTGTAAACTTTCTTTCTTAGTTTTGAGCCACCAACTTTATTTTTCTTTAATGTTTCTGCATTCTTATCATCACCAATAGTTGCTTCTTGATAGTCTACATAATACTCCTCAAGATTTTGCCCCAATCTCCAAAGTTTTTACAAGCTAATAAATCAACTTTGGCTTTAATTATGTTCAGCTGAATTTACAGATCTTTGTTCTTCAAATTTTGCAGCTTTAGTATCTCAATGTCAGGAGCAGGAAGTGCAATGACAATAATAGTTACTTGTTCCATTTCTTGCTCTATAATGAAATCACCTTTTATAGGAAATTCCACAAACAGCAGTTTGAAGGGACCTCAGTATCTCTTTATTAGTCTGTCCTAAGTTTTACTATTCTCTAAATTCTGGATTTTCTACTACAGTGTTATTATGGATAAGATTTTCTTCTTGATCTATATGAGTATGCTCATAAGGTTGATTGTGATTGCCAACTATGAGACCAACTTTTCTTTCAATCCTTTCAAGTTGAACCATTGATCTGCTAAGCTCTTAAGCTGTAATGCTTATGTTTGCAGTCTTAATGCAATTTCCACCATGACTGCTTTTGCTGTGTTCTGAATAGTTTTCAACATTTCTAAATTTCTTTCATAAAGAACTTTTGCTTGTTCATCTTTCACATCAGCACTTCCATTTTCCTTTTCCACCCCTTTGCTGCTATTTAAACTATTTGTGTCACATCTCCCCTGACATGTCTCCCACATAATAACTAAAGATTTCTCCCTTCCTCTACAGAAATTCTTAATTACCCTGTAAGGGATAGAATTGGTTCAACATTTATATAACAAAATCTGTAAAAAAAAATTTCGCATTTCTAAAACTAATGATCATCATTTCAAAATTAAAACATAATATAAAATATTGTTTCGCAATCATCATTTTTTAAACCCAACATCTTTTTAGAAACAAAATAAAACATATTTACATAACTTTCATCAGAGTTTTTAATATACATACACACACAGCGGATAAATTACATTATTACATTACTACCTCTTTAACCTATAGTAATAGTTACAAAACATACTAAATATTACAATAGTTTGGGATACAAATCCATATACAAATAGTCTACCTCTGGAGTACCTTCACAAGCAAGCTCAAAGATCATCTCACTTCCTCTTGCTGCTTTCACCTGCGTTTATCAAGGATAAACGCTGAGTATAAAACTCAGTAAGTTACACTCACACACACTTAACATGTATAACAATAATATAAACATGGGCATCAACACCCACTAATTTTATAACTGAAATCATCATATAACATCACAAACAATAGGAAATTAGCATATCTCATCACAATTGATATAACCAACCTCTTTTAACCTTTTTCAATGAATAACAAATATGATAATAACACATCAACAACCATTGATTCATTTTCAGAATAACCATGTTATATCAGCTTAATCGTTGTAACATTCTTATTTATCAATACCAACAAATAATATGAATCAATGATATGTATTAAATGATGTCTCAATGATGTTGTGAATGCATTTCATG
>CAOGCB011119043.1:0-10465 GCA_948266635.1 Cnidoscolus chayamansa | reverse complement strand
AAAATTTTTTACTATCAATTTTAGCATTTGCAGTAGTAATGCCACATGCCATGATATTTTGATATAATAACATATTATTTGGTAATAGATATGAACAAATTAATATAAAGAATACTGAGGTGTAGTAATACATGAAGAATAGAATATATTAAACGATTTACGTGGGAAATATTATAAACAAGAATAAAGTTAATATGATGTTACAGATAATAGGAAGCTGACACAGTACCTAACATGTCCATTATTCAAGACGATATTGATAAAGATAGCAAGTGATATTTATCCCTTGGTCTTTTATAGAAATAAAATGAACCTTGATGTTTTTAGCAGATGCAAAATCAATTGTTTCCGTGTTTTGAAATACAAAATCAAATGATCGTCTTCTCTACCATGTAAAACCTAATGTTTTTATTTTTGTATACACAAGTTAATACATTAGTTAATGTCTATTAATATCCTAATTATTCGTAAGATAACATCATCCTAAATGATCAAATTTTAACTTTATTTTTTGAGAATGCAATAAACTTTATCACTGCACTCAACTTGTAATATATTTAATAATAAAATAATTTATAGACGTAGAGTTGCAAAATATTATTAAGTACTACTTTAGATTGTGACGTTTATGCTTATTATCATATAAGCCATGTTTCTCAAGCTTAAATTTATTGTAGTATAATCAATAAAGAGGCATTTTACCTAGTTTTGGCACTAAGTTGATGTGCTAGATTAAAATAAGTTTCCGAGTAGAAGTATGTGCAGTTTTGTTTTTCCTAATATAGAATATCTAATTATAGAAAAAGTGTAATGGATGGGGAGGAAATGGAAATAAAGAAGAAAGTTAAGGATAAAAATAATTAATTACGATACACCCACATGAAAATAAATATACATGGATAAAAAAATAATCTAACCTAGAAGATGACACGTAAAAAATGTTCCTACATAATCTCGACTCCTGACACTGAGAAACTTTCCTAAATAAAACAATGAAAAGCACTTACCTTCCTAAAATAAAATAATGAAAATCACTTTGCCCAATGTTTAATTAATTTCAATGAAAACTCAACTTGTAAAAATTGAGATTCATGTTTTGTATAACAAAAAATGAGAAGGAAATATTTCATATTTAATTCTCATACCACGCCATTAGGAATTGGGTCAAAACATACAAGTTGTAGCACGCACTATCATCACTGTGTCCATTTATTTTCATATTCTGTATGATATATATATATATATATATAATGTGATATTTCCATCTATTTCGTCTCTAATTTTTTTTTTCCACCACATTCCATGTTTCCTGAGGATTTATAAATTGCGTCTAGATTTTAGAGTTTGAAGCAGCATGTCAAGCACTTGGACTTGTGAGTGCCCTCTAATTTGTCCAGGACCAGGACAACAGAGATCTACTCATTTGTCCAGCAGTGGCTATTTCTACACTTTACTACGTAGCTAGAAACAAAAGAGTCTACACCAACATCAGCCCATAATACGCAACACCTAAAATATACTTCTCTAGCAAAGCACACGTGTAATAATAATAATAAGCAAACATCCACACAGCATAATACGTTACCTCAGTTTAAGCAAAGCACTGAATTACATAGAACATTTACCAAATATCAATCTGAATTTCTGTTCCTTAAAAAGAAATGCTAGAATGTTAGTGTTTCTTTATTCAATTCATATACAAATAAATTAATTTATATACTAACTAGAAGCTACAAGGGAATATGGACTCATTAGGGTTAGTATATAATTTCATCAACTAATACACCCTCTAGATGACAAAAATTTTAACAGGAGCATACCAGAAAGTCTTCCAGCCTTGCTCTTGTGATCAACAATTCCTGGTGAAAAACTAATTTAGGCTTCCGTTAAAAAAATAATAAACAAATAATTTAAGTCTGTGTGTTCTTTTCTAATTCTTCAAAATATCAACCACTTCAACTATCTGCACAACTTCATCAATAATCTATACGTAGTCGTCTCAATTCAGCTTGAAAAGTAGGACTAGATGTTAGGGTTCGATGTGCAAGAGTCTTGATATCTTCCCTTGAACAATCTCGTGAGATGCGAACCAATTCCCATAGTGCACCTCCACTAATCATGTCTTTAGCATTCGCTTCTGCAATGTAGTAAAATCAAGCCATCTTGGTTCTCTGATTCAATTCAATGACATAACAGCTTATTCAATTTCTGTATCAAAAAGCTAACTCACCATGCTGTGCTAAGTGGCATAGTGCAAGCTCTATATGGCGCTTGATTTGTGAGGCTTCATTGTTAGCATTCTGCACAATCCATGGAAGAGCACCATCCACAATCAGAAGAGACTTTCCCTTTTTGGTTCCTGCACCACTTACTACTTGTTCAAAATATTATACCCTATATAAGCATCAGTTTTAACCAAATATTCAGCACAGCACAAACCAAGATTAGATGCATACTTAATGGAAAAATGTCACTGTTAGTTAACAGTTACCAATGGCACCACCAAAAAACTTCAAGAAAGCCACTTTTCTGAAGTAATACCTTGAGTTGATGCTCTTGATTCGCACTTCGCAAAATTTGCTATTCCACGAGCAACTTGTGCAAGCACATCAGGATGCCTGCACTTGACCATTCCTAGCAAAGCCTTGATTCCACCTTCACCTCTTAGCTTCATTTGCAACTTATCTGGATAGTTCAACTTCCCCGTAATTAGTTAAAAAGTCATAGGTAAGAAGGGAAACGTTGTGCAAAATTTGCTATTCCACACAACCTGTGCAAGAACATGAGCATTCAAGAAACAGCTCATTATTTTTTAGCCTCATATCACCTTAATATTTACACCGGGAAACATACTAATAAAATATTTTACACCCAATTTTCCACGTTGGACCAAAGGCAGAAAACACAAATGGAACTAAAATTTTGACACTATGGAAGAAGAGCTAAACTTGGCAGAATAAAAAAAAAAAGTTGAAAAACAACAAGAACTTTACCATTTCCACAAAGATTTGCTACGGCTCCAGCAACCATTCGAAGCGTTTGAGGATCCTCCGCATTGGCTGCTGTCGTGGACAAAAAACGAATGCCCCCTTGAGCCATTATCATTTCTTGGTTGGTTTCTGATTTGAAAATTGAAGATGTCACACGGGGAAGATGAAAATAAGATCCAACAGTACCATTGAGAAGAGTAGCAATAATGTCAGCAAGATCTTCCTATAGGATATAATGAATAAAGTGAGGGATGCAATACTCACCATTCATTGCAAGATTAGCAATTGCACCAGCTGCCACTCGATGTATAGCCTCATCCTCGGAGCTTCTTAGCAATGTCAACAGAGAGGTAAGACCACCAGCTTCTACAATCTTCTCTTGGTTTGTTTCTGTATGAAACAGGAATTTTCAAATCAATACTGGCAGATGAACCAAAATTCCGAGTTCTTATTGCCCTAAATGGCAATAGTTACATATGATTAATACTAAAGCAGTCTGAGTTAACTGGAATAAAATTGGAAGAGGTTAAGAGAAGCATGTAGCTGCAGAAGTTAGACACCTTCAGCTGCTAGATTTGCTACCACTTTTACAGCATGAATTCGCACGTCAGCATCTTCTGACTCAAGCAATGATAGGATCTTATTCAATCCAACTGAGAAATATTGGATCATGTTAGAGGAAGATATTAAAAGGGTATCCATTGACTTCAGTTAGAGAGAAAACTTTAAAATAAAATAAATAATTAGTCAGAGTCAAGAACCAACTACTACCTTGTTCAAAGAGTTTAGCTATTGAAGCCTTCTCATTTCCTGTATCATTCGGCTGTGGATGTCTTAGTTGAGACATGTGAAAATCCACACCACCAAGAATTTTCTCGGGCCCACTGCTATCAAGTCTTCTTCTTGTCTAAAAGATACACAAGAATCAGGCTTCATAATTAGATATCATGTAGTCATATTTTTACAATGTGCTATGCAGATAACATTATGGCTCATAAATCATTGGCTAATAATAAGAATGCTTAGAATTTTCAATCCTAACATATCATAACAGGCAACATCTATCATGGATCACAAATTTCTAAATTTAGTTTGAAAAAGATTGCTAGCCCCGTAGTTATATTGGGTCAATTCTCACCATCTATCACTCATGCAAAAGTTGGCAGTTTAACATCTTGAATCTGAAAGGATTGTAAGAGCACTCAACCATGGTTTTATATCGCAGTTGCGGCCGTATTCACAGCCACAGTCGCGGGTAACGGAAATAAACCTATAAGGCCATAACGTAACAGTAACAGCCTGGTGCTACGCAAATGTTTTAAAAAAATTTGCAAAGTTCATGAAATGAATAAATATTGGTAGATATAAGAAAGACTAATAAATACAACAATATAATAGGTATAAATACATCAAATAAAGACTATGTTATAAACATATTATTCATAAACATCATCATGTTTTCTTTCTAAAATAAGTAATGTATAAAAACTAAAAATAAACTTAAACATGGAACCCCAAATTTTCAATTAACCTTAAATCTAAACATAAAATTGTTTAGTTATCATAAGTACAAAGTTATTTTGTAATTGATAATGTATTCCAATACACTAAATTTCTAAAAATTAATTCAAAGCAAGAACAAAACACATAAATTTGTAGATCGGAAATATAGTGACATACTAATGTAATTTTAACTCAAAACTTGAGATTTGTTCAACAAAGATACGAAGAAAAGCCAAAAACATCAAATAATACCAAAAACAGAAAAAAAAAAGCAACATAAAGTCACATTTTGGAAGAAAGAAGCCAAAAACTATTAATAGAGGTCTTCTTTGTGATTAATCTTAGCATTAAGGGAGAAAGATGCAAGAGAAATAAGTTGTTTTTTTTAAGTGAAATGAGGAGGTTTTGAAGAAAAACAGAGGTCTAGACTGTTTGGTACAGTTTGAGGAGCAGAAAATGCTAAGGTTTTCTTTTTGGCATGAGAAAAAGAGGGGGATCAATAATTGGTAACGGCCATTACCATTAAATTTACAGCCAGTAACGTTACATAACAGCCATAATGGCTGTTACATGTGCGGTATTTGGAGGTCTGTAAATAACGGTGTAACATGTAAGGGCCCTCTAAAATCCTATTATGGCTGTTACATTACGTAACGGCCATTATTTAATTTCATGCACTCAACAGCAATCTATTCCATAAAAAGTTATGATTCCAGTCAAACTAATATCTAAAGAATATGTCCAGGATAGCTACGAGTTTGTATGGACAAAGATCCAATCTGAAAATGGTAGGACTAAAGAAATCTGGAAGAGAGAGACAGGATTTGAATGGCTGAAAACTGCAATTATTTGAAGCAATTTAATCTGGTCTGTAGTGTGCAAAAAGGATAAAAATTAAATAAATAAACAAAGATTTGAAGATTCATATTAGGATCCCTTAGGGCATGCATCAGTGCCTGCTTATCAATCTTACTGCCAATCCCCCCAACAAATAATATAGTTCACAGATGAAGTTCCCTTGCTGTCATCAGAGTCAAATCCCTCTTAGAAGTACCTAAATTTCACCAAGCCACAATGTAGTGGTAATTCCAAAGAAGCATACCTCATCAGCTTCAAAACTTATTTGTAACAACTGACTTCGAAGCATTGCTATTTCCCCTTCCAGTTTTTCTTTCTGGCATGCCTCATCTTCCAGCATCTTGCGAAACTTTAAAATCTCAGAATTTCCCAACGCCTAGCACATCAAAATCAGAAGTTCTTTGTGACACCAACATTGCTCAAAGTTGCTAAAGAAATAAGCGAGGAAAATTTTGTTGACAGAGACCAAAAAATACCTCTGACTTCTTTGATTGAGCTAGCTGAACTTTAAGGTTATCAACTTCCTCTTCAGCAGCCTTCCTCAAAAGTGTTTCTTTCTGAAGCAATTTTTTTAGCTCAGCAACTTCCTATGCGCCACAAGTGAGATGACAAATACCAAAGTTTGTAATATTCCACAAACAAAGAGGTGGAGTTTCTAGGAGTTGCTTGTTAGAAAAGCATTTCAAAACCTAGTTAATTATTATCTTAACATCAATGCACCAATATTACAGCTGCAACATCTCAAAAGCTGCACAATACTATAGAATTACCTCTCCCTTGGATGTTACATCAGAACTATCATCATTGAGTCCAACCATATTTTCATCCCTGGCATGCTTATTCTGATTCATCATCCATTTCTCTTCAAGTTTCTTTATTGAATCCATATAGTCTTTCTGATATTTTACTCTTTCATTCTGCAAAAAGGAATGAAAATTCAAATGCCTGCCCAATTAGCTATCAGATTAGTCGGAGCACTATATCAAGCATGAGAACTAGCAAAATGAATTCCAAAGGTCAATTCACAGGCATTTCAAGCAACACTTTAATGCAGTAACAGTTAGGTATTACACCAAGAATCAGAACTTCAATAGAAGTTGAAATGAGCAATTCTGTCTCCTCTCTACCTCAACAACCAATCTAGCCACAAACACAAAAACCAATACTTCATTTATTGATAAAAAAACTTACCCCTAATGCATCTGCATGGTTCCTTTCAATCTCAGAAATCTGATTTTGTGCTTCTATTGTTATTCTTTCAATTTCCTCCTCAAATGCTTTCTGTTGCCTTTCATGATCTGCAATGAGTTTGTCCAATTGTATATCTAGCCGTCTAGCCAAACTTTTGTAATCGAATTCTTCCTTTACTTTCAACATATTCTCCACCTTCATTGCCTATGATTAGGATATCAAAGAAATTTAAAAAAAAAATGTAATAACAAATAAAACAAACGAAAATAAAGGAGAGCATTATTATATATTATGGTCAAATGAAGCAAGGCATAAAAGAAATGAACATATTCATGATAATGGAAATAGAAATGGTATCAACAATTGTGTCAAGTCGTGTAATGGCATCTCAAAGCAGTGCAGTAAAAGAAAATACAAGTCAATGATATCAGCACTCACCCTTTGCCCAAACATTATGGTACTTGCTGTCTCTCCTCGATGACGTGGGGATGGACCAATAGTAATAACCAGTGAAGTTCTCGCTGTACCTGTTAAAATTTCAAGCATTCAGACACCTAATGAATTCAATATTTTAAAAAATACCGCATTAGTTTTATAACAAAGCCTGGTACTGATTGCCCAGATGCTATTGCTTTACTGCATAATAACAAAGCCAGGTAACAGACTTACATTGTGTAGAAGGCGCTAATAAACCAATGCATATTGTAGGCATGCTTGCCAAAATACAATGATTTTTTATATCCAATATATAGCCCCTGAATTTAATGAAAGTGCCTATAGTCCAATCACCAATTTTCATGCCACTTAGAAGGCTGAAAGATGCCACAGTTGCCAATACTCAGCAGTCTCAGCTACATTTAATCATATAAACATACAAAATATTTCCATGCACAATCCCGAAAACACTGAAGTGCAAGGAGCAAAAATAATTATGTAAAATTACCTCCAAATGAATCTCTAAGCAATCTAGTTAGCTTTGAATCACGAACTGGGACATGTAGACTATTTTCTGCCAGTGCATTAATGCACTTTCCTAATGCACTTAACGACAGATTAATAGATTTGGCCTCCTCGAGTGTGTGCCCCTCACTTCCTGCCAAATAGTTAAATAGCAGATGAACATCGAAATGTCAAGGCAAAGCTTGATGCCTAAAGAACAGCCCTAATAGGTGATTCTTATATTAACAAAAAAAAAAAGCCATAATAGAAGTGAAAATAGCACATGACAACATTGCCAGGAGGATTATCAATTATTCATTGTGTTTCAGATATATATTTTTTCTAAACAAAAACTAACAAGGAAGGTGTCATGAAGCACTTTATTGCCAGGGGAAAGGGAGATGCTTACTGATTGTGTTTCAGAATTTCTTAAAAGAAACAAAAAATGCAGAGCAAAGGTGTCACTAAAGCACTCTGAGCAACAGTTCTGTTTGCAATCAAACTATAAAATGAATTAGTGTTTATTTTTCAGAATTAACCATGTTAAACACATAGAACATCAATCGGCTTTTTCTGCATTTTGCAAGACCACATGATAGCACTTGCAGCTGCTAACAGCAGAACAAAATAAAGAAAATTTCATTCATCGAGACAAATATATGCCACTAGCTCATAGACTTTTCGAGAAAATTAGCTGAGATTTCTATACATGTGAAAAGCTGAAAAATATGTCCCAAAAAATTACAAAAAGAAAACAATCATGAGACATGAAAAATTAAAAAGTAGGAATGAACACTGTTCATAACCCCATCTTGCATTGCATGCAACATACCAGACTTATCAATACGCTCTGAACCAGCAAGATCTACCACAACAAGCTTGCCTTTCCGAACAACAGGAGGCTTCAGACTTTTAACCATGTGGGAGCTGTTGCCATTATCACTTGAAAGACCAGAGTCTCTTCCCTTAACAGACCTCTTTACATGCACCTACAGTATTTGAAACGTCTATTAATTTTTAACAAAATAGAAATGCAAAAGCTCTCTAGCATTTCTGTTTAAGTTCTTAGCTTATTCAACAGAAGTTGAACATAAAATGGAAAGTGTAATTTAGTTCACCATCAGAATAGCATGACTACGAGAAGATTCAGTATTCAATTTTGTATTTGCAGCAAAGCGATGTGCTTCTCCTAAACGTAATAGTTCCACAAAACTCTGATGATCCCTAATTTCAACTAGGCTAGCTCCTGGTAGTGAAACATCTCCAGATTTTGGGTCTTCCACAATAGAAATGTTATCATTAGTAGGATCAAGGAGGTCCTGTATAGTCTCCATATATAACTGCACATTTTTTTAAAAAAAAAAAAAGGGAAAAGAAAAGACAGATGTGACCATCCTAATCATTAGACAAAATAATTTAACTACTAAAAATCCATAATTTAGCATGGATATTAAAGAAAAACAAGTTATGATATCAGAAACATAAGATGATGATTTGCTTTAACGACCAAGAACCTGCAAATAGGAGACTGAGACAGAATCTATCTCCTGAGAAATATCTGCTAAAATATCCTCCATAGCACGGACCATTATTCCACGAGCAGCTGTATCTTCTTCTCCAAGTCGTCCAAGTGTATAAGTCTTACCAGTACCAGTCTGCCCATATGCCATAACTGTCCCATTGTATCCATCCAAAACACTCTGCAGACAGAATTACAAGTAGGTCTATTAGTTGGAGTCTCAGATGGGATTGGAAGAAAGGAGATTGGCATTTAAACACTCAAATGCGGACACAGTGTATACAACAATAACTAAGCCTTAGTTGCAAACTAGTTGGGGTAGGCTATATGGATCTTTTGCTGCCATTCAACTCTGTTAGACAAAAAGTCTGCACTATATGTATAATGCATATTTTCTTTAAATTTCTAAGTTGAGGCAGCAGCAAGGTGAAAACCATTATGAATTTCAATTGATAGCATCTTAATATGCATTCATTGCTATAATATGTTCTGAATAAAATCAGAAATTAATAATCAAAGGTGGTCAAAATCAAGGGTGGAAGTGGAAGGAGGAGAAGCCATACAATCTAGAACATAAGTTGGCATCTTGGATTCTGCCCAAGACTGTGAAGTTGCCTTGTTATGCATTACCTAATTCTATTTTAGTGAATCAACTTCCTTCACCTCAAGGGTGAAGTATTAACATAACATGGCTCAGGTGCCAATTTCTACTCAGATTTGAACTTGGTATTACAAGCTTGAGTTTTGAATGAATCATAAAGTAAGTTCAATTATATTACTCTCAATTATATTATGAGGGCTCCCATATGAAAAAGATTAAAGTGCCGCTTCAACACTTAATGCAACAAGTTGTTTGCGATAAAATTGATGCATACGACAAAAAGCCTAAGTTTACGAGATAATCCTCGAGCTGAAGTGTTCGTAAACCTACTTGAAATAAATGAATAAAGAAACAAGAGGGAAGCTAGCACGGCCACCATTGCAAATGGATGTGACTCCTTTTGGAGCATGTAATATGCATGTTGAAACTACCATGAGCCTATTTTGTTATTTTGAGTTTTAATATTTTATTGGACTTGTTTTAATGTTGATTAGACCCTTTTAATTGTCAAACTCAGCAAGTCCATTAGTGCTCTTATTTAGAATAGCGGCACTCGATTTGGACACGCCTAAACCAAGTCAGCCTTACACGATAGCCTGCTCATTGGGCGAAAGTCTCATATTATTATCCAAAGGCAACAAAAAGCAATGTAAATATAGATGCTAGCGAACAAGGAAACTCAACACACAGTCGGACACAATGTTCTTAAAGAAACAGGTCTACTTATTTTATTCCATCAAAATAAATAATTACAATTGGAGGAATGTTCCTCCAATCCCATGTAGTAGGGAGGAATACCTACAAGGGTCGTTGGAATCTTACAAGCATCTCTAGCAACTACGGTAGCCCACATAGCCAGCTGGC
>CAOGCB011118139.1:0-10005 GCA_948266635.1 Cnidoscolus chayamansa | reverse complement strand
CTAAAGTTCTATACTATATTCATAATGATTCACTCAAAATTTCAAACCATTTGAACTTCATTTAAATACTAAATTTCCCATTTCCATTTCTGCAGACTTGCTGCAAAATCGCAATGACATCTTCCCTTCATCTTATCTTTTAACCCATTTAAGTTCTGTTTTAACCAATGTTTCAAACATGAAACTTTTAGCTAACATTCTAAACTAGCTTCATACAAAATTTCATAATTTTATCTCTTCATTAATGCCTTCAAATCATTTATAACATGTACTGCCCTGTATTGCAAAATTTCAGTATCTGACAGTTTGACCTTTATCTATTCTTCCTACTTTTTCATATATCCAATTATCTAATTTCATAAAATGGTGTTCTAGATATTTGTATCTAACATTCTAAGCTTTCTATCGGTATATTATTTATTAGTTTTGGACTTCATTTGGTTCACCAAAATCTTAGCACGATTTTACTATTCAAGTAACCCTAGGTTCCAGATTTTACCCCTTCAACCATTTTCTCATTTCTTTGGTATTTATTACTTTTATTCAAGTCCAAAACCCATGCTTTCATCAAAATAACTACTTATACAATTTCTAGGTCAGATGCAAATCCAACCCTATTAACCAACTTTCACCAAAGCCAATCATAGAAGAGTTTAAAACTACTAAAACTTAGAAAACTAACCTTTGTATATAGCTTTTCAACTTTTCTTCCTCTTTTTCCTCTTCTTCTCTTCTCCTTTCTCTTTTCCTCTCCTTTTTCCTTTCTCCCTCATGCTCTCTTTCTCTCTTTTTCTGCTGCCCCTTTCCTTTTTATTTTTAATTAAAGATCTTTATCTCCTCTTATTTATTAAGTGCCAACTCATAAAGTTGACTTTTCAACTTTACTTTTCTATTTTCTTTTCTTTTCTTATTTCTTTTCTATTTTCATTTCTTTTATCATTTCTTTCGATTTTCTTTTCCATTTACATATTTCTTTATTATATTTCTTACTTC
This sequence comes from Cnidoscolus chayamansa, assembly GCA_948266635.1. NCBI lineage: Eukaryota > Viridiplantae > Streptophyta > Magnoliopsida > Malpighiales > Euphorbiaceae > Cnidoscolus > Cnidoscolus chayamansa. The sequence continues at coordinate 9,012 of CAOGCB011118139.1, read as the reverse complement.
ATTTACTCATTTCCTCGCTAATTTCATCATTTTAGGTACCTAATCTTCTAGGCCCTAACATATGTTCATGACAAATGCAATATAACATAACTCGTGATTTAATACAAAATAACTTGTAATAGACGTGATGCATGAGCATGCCATAAAATATATATTTTTTGTATCATAAACATTTAGTATGTCTCCATTCATTGGAAACTTTAACATACTTGAAGAATCCTCGTTTCATCACTGGTATCCCTTAATTCCAGGGTCTAATCTTATATTCTGGACTTCGAATTAGAGACTCAACATTTAACCTCAAAACATATGTAAAACATCCCATATACCCTTATGTAACATAGTATAAACAAATCATGAACATTTCCTAGAAATTTAGTTTAAAATTGCTAGGCAAAGGACTTTCAACGGCTGAAGGTCCTTCATACAGATACGAAAGTCCATCTTTATTGACAGTAGGGTTCGGCTGCCACAAGCCTCATGTGCCACTAGTTTCGGCGGCTGAAAGTCCACCTTCGGCAGTCGAGCTAGATTTTCAATCCTTCCTTTGGCTACTTCTAGTTTTGGCTGACTAAACCCACTTTAGGCCGCCAAACTTGAATTTTGATAGTGACTAAAACATTTAGTTCTTGCATGATTTTTATGCCACAACTGGCAATCTCAATTCAATTCTCATCTAAACATTCTAATACATCATTATCAACTCAGCTAACATCATTTTATCAACATGCAAACATAATTCACATACATTCATCAATTTGAATAAAAATTCCATCTACTGTTCCTTTACATGCATTTCATTCTTAACTATTCTAATTCATTTCTAACATCACAAAACCTATTTTAACATGCTTACATTCATTCATTGTTCATCTTGTGGTCATTTTGCCATTTCTCTCTAAATTCTTCAATTTAACCTAATTTCATTTGCATGCATCATTTTTTCCCTTAAATCATCATTTTCCATCTTACTAACCTAGATTACCTTGACATTTTGCTGGAAACTTTAGATTTGAACTTCTTTCTTCAAGTGCCTCTAAGTTTCCTTTACTTTGCTTTTCTTTAGCTTTTCTTTTCTTTAATTTCTTACTTGATTTCTACCTTGAATTTTTTTACTTAGGTTTCTTGGAAGGTTTTAGAATATTGAGAGAAGATGAGAGAGTTTGAAAATTTGTCCAAAACCTCCTCTTGTCTGGCTACCTCCATTATTTATAGTAGAGCTGGTAAACTAATTTGGGCAGTCGAACTTTTAAGTTTGGCGGCGGAACCTAGTCTTTCAGGCTTGCCTTAGTCAAACTACACTTTAATCCTTCAAATTTTTCAGCTTATCATTTTAGTTCTTGAAATCTTTTAACTTAACATTTTAGTCTCGAATCATAATTTTAGTTTGATTTCTGAATATTTCACAAATATTCTGATCGAAAACTCAAAATTCAATGTCAAAAAAGTGTCAGATGTTACATATTTCCCCCCTTTAGGAACATTCGTCCTTGAATGTTCAACATACATACAATAATGTAGAACATATACATAGTACATAACATAGATCATAACATCTTATTATACATAACATATCATATTTACATCGTTTACATTACATAAAAGGGGAAGTACTTTCTAATCTAGCTATCAATGGTGAAACAGGTGTGGGTATTGTTGAACCATGGATTCTTTAGTTTCCCAAGTATATTCTTCTACATTATGATAGTTTCACAGTAATTTAACCATAGGTATCTCCTTGTTTCATAATCTCTTGATCTATGTATCCAGAATCCTCACAGGTTCCTCTACATGTGTGAGATTCTCTGCAATCTCAAACTCTTATTCTGTAAGAACCTTGCTCAGATCTGACACATGCTTCCTCAGCATAGATGCATGGAAAACGGGATGAATCCTCTCCATAAAAGAAGGTAAATCCAATATAAAGGTGACATCACTCAGCTTCTGTAGTATCTCATAGGGCTCGATGTACGTAGGAGTCAACTTACTCTTTTTTCCAAAATGAACCACCCCTTTCATAGGAGATACTTTCAATAATACCATATCTCCCTCCTAGAACACTATATGTTTTCGTCTAACATCAACATAGCTCTTTTGCATGCTGACTATAGTCCTCAGTCTTTCCTTAATTATGGGAATCACCCTATTAGTGACTTCCATAATTTTGGGTACAATAAATGTATGTTCTCCGACCTTTTCCCAACATATAGGAGATCTGCAATTTCTTCCATAAAAAGCCTCATACGGAGCCATTCCAATGCTCAAATGGTAGCTATTATTGTAAGCAAACTCTACCAATGGTAGATGTTGCTTCCAAAAACCTCCAAGATCTAGCACACACATTCAAAGCATATCCTCGATTGTTTGAATGATCTTCTCAGACTGTCCATCTTTCTGTGGATGGAAGGTCGTGCTAGAATCTAGTTGTGTTTCCATAGCATTCTATAGACTTCTCCAGAATTGTGAGGTAAACTAGAATCTTTTATCAGAAACTATAAATACCGGCGTATTATGCAATCTGATGATCTCCTCCAGATAGATTTGTGTCAATCTGTCTAGTATCTAGTTCTAATTAGTAGGAAGTGTGCGGCTTTGTGAGTCTGTCTATAATTACCTATATGGAGTCAGACCTATTGGAACTAACTGGTAGCCCTATAATAAAATCTATAGACATGTGCTCTCACTTCCACTCTGGAATTGGTAGTGGGTTCAACATCCATGCTTGCTTATGGTGCTCCAACTTTACCCTTAGCACACCTCACATAACGATATGAACATAGCGATCTCCCTCTTCATTGCAGCCACCAATAGACTTTCTTTAGATCTTCATACAATTTTATGGTCCTATGGTGAACATTATAGCGGGCATCATATGCTTCACTCATAATGTTCCCCTTTAGTGCAATGTTATCTAGCACACATAATTTGTTCACAAATTAGAGAATACTTTAGTTGTCAAACCTAAACTTATCATTCTCTCCATTCTGTACTGACCAAGCTATTCTAATCTACTGCGGATCTTCATGTTGTTTCTAAGCCACATGTTCAAGAAACACTGGAGTCATTTTCATATGTGCCACAAAGGCCCCATTCTTTACTACCTCCACTCGAAGCATATCACCGATCAATCTATAAAACTCTGTGATGAATGGTCGTTGTACTACAGTGATGTGAGATTGGCTGCTCTATGATTTTCAACTAAGGGCATCAGCTACTACATTCGCTATGCCCGGATGGTATTATATTATGCAGTCGTAATCACTAAGAAGCTCTACCCATTATCTCTATCTCATATTTAGTTCCTTCTGAGTCAAAATATATTGGAAAGACTCGTGATCTATGAAGATCTCACATCTAACCTTATATAGATAGTATATCCACATTTTTAGTGCAAATATCACTGCAACCATTTCCAGATCGTGAGTCGGCTAGTTTTTCTCATGCTTCTTCAGTTGTCTCGATGCATACGATATAACTCTATCATTTTACATCAAAACACACTCCAATCCCACTCTGGACACATTAAAATATACGGTGAAGTCTTAACCTATCTTCAACAAAGCTAACACTAGTATTGTGGTCAACTTCCTTTTTAGCTTCTGAAAACTCTCTTCACATGAATTAGACCAAACAAACTTTTGGTTCTTCTGTGTCAATCATGTCATCAGAGCAACTATCTTGGAGAAATCTTGCACGAGTCTCCTATAGTAGCTAGCCAAAACCGGAAAACTCTTGATCTATTTAACCATAATGGGTGTAGGCTAATATACTACTGCCTCTACTTTTTTAGGGTCCACTTCAATGCCATGTTCTGACACCACATGGCCTAAGAAAGATACGTTGCTCATCCAAAACTCACACTTCGAGAACTTCATGTACAATTAGTGCCTCTTAGTGTCTGTAGAACTAATATGAGGTGTCGAGCATAATCTTCTGTGTTTTTCAAATACACTAGGATATCGTTAATAAAGATTATCATAAAGTGATCTAGGAATGGTGTGAAAATCTTGTTTATGAGACCTATGAATGCAGCTGGGGAGTTTGTTAATCTAAACTGTATTACAAGGAACTCATAGTGTTTATACCTCTTATGGAATGCAATCTTAGATACATCACTCTCTCTGATCCGCAATTGATGATAGCATGATCTCAAGTCTATCTTGGAGAAGCAACTAGCTCCAGCCAACTGGTTGAACAAATCACCAATTCTTAGTAATGGATACTTGTTCTTTATTATGACCTTGTTTAACTGTCTATAATCTATACATAGTCTCATAGTTTTGTCTTTCTTTCTTACAAACAGTATAGGTGCACCCTATAGTGATGTACTTGGTCTGATGAAACCCTTGTCAACTAGTACTTGTAACTATGTCTTTAACTCCTTTAATTCTGCAAGAGCCATCCTGTAAGGCGGGATAGAAATGTTTCTAACACCTGGTAATAATTCTTCTCAAACTCTATCTCCATCTCAATGGCAAAGCTACAAAGTCTGTAGGGAATACATCGAGGAACTCCCTCACTACTAGTATCGACTCTAGTTCCCTAACATTTTGATATGTTGTCCTCACATAGGCTATAAATCCCTGGCACCACCTCCTAAGCAATCTATGCACCCATATAGAAGATATCAAACCAGTGATTTATGATCCATCATGTCCTCTGAACCTTACTACCTTGTTCCTATAGTCCAAGGTAGCATCATGTAGTGATAACCAGTCCATACCTAGTATGTCCTTGAAATTTGTCAAGTCAAACACCACTAGGTCTGTTAGAAGGAACCTACCCTCAATAAAGACTGGACAACATTGACAACTCATCTTTACCAATGTCAGATCACATATGGGTCAACAAACCCATAATGGACACTCCATTGAAGCAGACATCAAACTGATATTGCTCACTGCCCTTAGTGATATAAACGAGTGAGAGGCACTTAGATCTAGCAAAACATGAACATGAGTACAATTGATCAGAAATGTACATGATATCACCATGTTAGAGGTGTTAGCCTCTTGCTATGTCATGGTGAATATCCTAGCTAGTGCCATAGGGCCTCCTGACTGATCCCCTGAGGATTCTACTCCTTGACCTCTCCCTTAACCTTGGCCCTATAGAGCTGCTACAGAACTCGGCCTAGCAATCTATTGAGCTACAATGCTCGTGCTTGTCTACTATGTATGTGCTTGCCCTATCATGTTGGGACACTTTATGGAGAAATGGCCCTCTTGACCACATCTATATCATGTTGTAGTCCTAAACCTATATTGACGCTTATGCGGCTTCCTGCATATAGCAGAAGCGGATCGGCTCGACTCTGAACTCAACCCTTTTCCCATACTGAGCCTTGACTTGACCTTACTCTAGAATTTGTTCTTATTTTTCTTGGAGCTCTTTTTCTCTCTCTGTTCTCCTGGGGTTGTAGTTGCAAGAGAGGTAAGATTGAGCCTCCATGCATCTGTAGCCCTAAGAACTGTAGATGGTCCCTGGCATGCCGATCGAGGTGATACTACTCCTCCGATAATTGCACTCGCCTCCATCTTTCTAGTAGCATCCACTATGGCATGGAAACTCTTTCTCTCTATTTCCATGATCAATGATAAGTACCTATTGTGCAACCTCATGGCATACCTTCTAGCTTTCTTCCTTTCTGTGTTGTATACCTGACCCACATACTGTAGTAGATCAGTGAACCAATCTATGTACTCATCCATACTCATCTCATCAGTTTGTTTAAGTTGCTCAAACTTCAGCATCTTCAGTTCTCTTAAACTATCTAGGAATACCCACTCTGTAAACTTTGCAGAAAATTGATCCCAATATCTACTCTACCTTGGGCTTTATGTAGACTCTATACCACTCCTTTGCCTTCTTACATTGGAGTGTGAATCTAGGCATCCGTATCGCTCTACTGTCATATGCCTCCAGCTAGTCTATAATTATCTTGACTACTTTGATATACTCAAATTGATCATATCCCTCTCTGTACTTGGAAGCATTCACTTTCAGGTAGTCTATCATCTTTGTCTTGCTAGTACTCCAGAATGATGCCCTAGGTGGCTGAGGTGGTGAGGCAACTGGTTTTGTAGTTAGCTATGGAACTGGTGGGACTAATGGAACTAGTTTCTCTAGTACTGCCTTTGAGTAGCCATAATATGTTGGGTACATCCCATAAGGTGGGTAAGGTGGGTACATACCATATGGGTAAGGCATGTAGGGAGGGTAATATAGGTAGTTCTACTATCCGATGGTGTCACTACCTGGGTAACCGTAACCACCCCCATATCCATAGTTCTATGGAGGAGGTGCAAATCTGTAAGCTGATGCATCTTCCTATCCACTAGTATACCCTTTCATACCTCCTCCAACACCCATACCTAGGTCTCATCTCTCCTTCCCGCATCTTTTACTGGCAAGTCTCCCATGGACATTTTAGAAGGCTCTGCAGCATCCCTGTTTACATCAAAGGACCTTTGTGAGTCCTTTGACATATCTCCCTGTGAGCTCCTTCTCTCTCTGTGCCTCACTATAGATGTGTTAAGGAGATCCTCTATTCCTTCATGTTCAGGAGGAACTCTTGATAACCGAGCTGATCATCGTGATGCACTCATATTCGCTTTTGTTCAGAAGTCGTAACATAGAACATCATTAACATAACATTTAGTTCATATGTCACCACATGAACTCACATAACATTCATTCATATGCATAGTATACACGTGATCATATACTTAGTAGATTCATCATCATTGCAATGACATGTAACATTGACTCCTTAATGGACATGTACTTTCTATGACATTTACCCCATGACATTCTATAGCATTTTACATTTGTCATTTGACACTTGTCATGTATGTCTAGGTCTGATCTTTTGAACCACATGATCTGATAACAAGTATGTAATAGCCTATCTGAGCAAACTATTACCGACATTAGAATCTCGACCACCTGAAGGTGACCGAAACCCTAACAAGCCTTAAACATAACATATCATTACATTTTCCATTCATTAACATTACATTTAATATTTACATTGAACATTATCATAAAATCTCAAGCAAGTATAAGACAACACAAGGAACATTTAAATTCCTAACATAGATGTCATACATATACCTGTACATGTCATCATAAAACATAACTTAAGTACTTTAATCCAACATAAAATCATTTACATGAGATTATAAAAATATAACTTTAAACATAATTCTTAATGTTAAATATTTTACATAACCCGAGGGCAAATCATACATAACTAAATCATCACAGTGACACGTCCAATTCTATCCTCTGTTTTCCAATACGTCTTGCATACCTGTGAAAAATGGGAATGGCAATCGGGATGGGATGGGAGGACATAAAATGCATAAGCAATTTTGAAATAGCTTTATGAACATGCAACATCATCAAACATTTCATCTTAGATAATATTGTCACCAAGATCCCTGGATAGGTTCCAATTAGTAAAACCATTTTCTAGAAACCATCTGACACATAAATATGCACCAATAAGCTCCTTTCAGCCATTTCAGACTTAACATATATGTAAAAATAAATATAGATATCCCCTGGAATGTCCTAACCACTTTGGTGTTACTTTTGCGGGATAGTCTGTGGTACATCTCGAAGGACTGCCAAACGGACAACATAACATATTTGAGGGATATTCCTAGGATATCATCCATGGTCATCATAAACATAACATATGGGATTGAGGGTCTTCTAATATTACCTTTCATATATCATGAATCAATGCAATACAACATATCTCGTGATGTAATACAAAACAACATGTAATAGCCATGATGCATGAGCATGCTGTAAAACATGTATTTTCTGTATCATAAACATTTAGTAAGTATCCACTCACCTAGAATGGTTGATGTACTTAACGAATTCTCGGTTCATCAATGGTATCCTTAGCTCTGGGGTCCAATCCTGTATTCTGAATTGTGGATTAAAAACTTAATAGTTTACCTCAAAACATATTTAAAACGTCCATATACCCCTATGGAACATAATATACACATAACATGAACTTTTCCTAGCAATTTAGGTTAAAATTGTTGGGCAAAGGACTTTCAGAGACATGTTCGGTGGTCGAAGGTCATTTGTACAGAGACGAAAGTCCCAATTTCGGTAGTAGGGTTCAGCTGCAACAACCCCTTATGCCCCTAGTTTCAGTAGTCGAAAGTCCACCTTCGACGATCAAAGCTGGATTTTCAATCTTTTCCTTTGAGCTGCTTCCAGTTTCAGCAACTTAAACCCACATTAGGTTGCCGAACCTGGGCTTTGGGAGTGACCAAAACCTTTGGTTCTTGTATAATTTTCATGCCAAATCTAGCAAATTCAATTCTCATCTAAACATTCTAATACATCATTATCAACTTAGCTAACATCATTTTATCAACATGGAAACATAATTCACTTGCATTCATCAATTTTCATAAAAATTCCATAAACCTAACAATTTGATCTCTACCATTCCTTAACATGTATTTCATTCTTGACTATTCTAATTCATTTATAACATCACAAAACCTATTTTAACATGCATGCATTCATTCATTGTTCATCTTTTGGTCATTTTACCAGTTCTCTCTAAATTCTTCAATTTAACCTAATTTCATTTGCATGCATCATTTCTTTCCTTAAATCATCATTTTTCATCTTACTATGTCACATCTCCCATGACATGTCTCCCACAGAATGACTAATGATTTCCCACTTCCTCTACAGGAAACCAATAATCATCATGTAAGGGATGAGTTTAAATCATAACTTATCAAAAACTTGTATAAATTTTTCGCATTTCTAAATTAAAACATAATATAAAATATTGTTTCTCAATAATCATCTTTTAAAGCCAACATCTTTTCATAAACTAAATAAAACATATTTACAGAACTTTCATCAAAGCTTTTAATATGTACATACACACACAGCGGATAAATTACATTATTACATTACTGCCTCTTTAACCTATAGTGATAGTTACAAAACATACTAAAT
>CAOGCB011116619.1:0-12565 GCA_948266635.1 Cnidoscolus chayamansa | reverse complement strand
TTCTAAATTTAATTTGTATCCTATGAGTATATATGTATGAATGAGTTAACATACTTGGCAATTTAAACCTTCATACTTCTTTTTATAAAATTTCTAAAATTACCTAGTGACCTAAAGACTTCAAATTCTTAGTGTTATAATTTCTCTTATCTTTGTATGCTTGATCTTTTCTCCATTTACATTTCTCCAATATGAACATATAGTCATTTGCTTCAAAAATTTCCGACAATGTATTATTTTAGAATAAATGTAATTTCTATAAGTTTTGGAATCATCAAAATATTGCTCTTTTGAGCTCATAGGGTCAACAATATCTCTTTTTTTATGATGACGAAACTTTAGGAAATCTCCATGACTTACATATACAATTATCAAATTCCCCCTAGTTTTATGCATCATATAAATTAAAATGAAATTTTAACTATATGTATAAAAAGAACTCCCCTTAAGTTAATGCACAAGATCAATTTTAGTCACCTATAAGCAAAAGCAGTAAGTGTATTATGCTAGATATCAAAATTAGAATTGATGAAAAAGTTATAAATTTGAAACATAGTAATTAAAATCCAAAGCAAGTAAATAGTAACAGTACCATCAAACGAGAAAGAAAGAAGTAAAGAAAGAACATAATTTCTTAAACATTTCTCCCCCTGTTTGTCATAATCCAAACAAGGGATAGAATACCAAAGTACTTCAAATTAAAAGGCTTAATGAAAATGAGTTTTGGTTGACAAACGTTGGCTCTTTCTTGTAGCATGAGGCCTAATAGTCTTCATGGCCACTTTTTTTTTTTTTTTTTTGTAAACTTTTTATTCTGAAGATGTGGTGCCAATGAAGGTCGAAGCAGTTGGAGATGATGGATTGATAACATGAAGTGTGATATCTTCCTCTAAGTTGTAATCTCCAAGTCCAACTTTTGTGATGTTGCTAGATAGGCCCTGCTTAACAACTTTAGAAGTAGGGTCAAGAAGAGAACCTACATGAGGTTTTAGAATTGTTGTTGCTTTTGTGGTTGGTGCTTCAACTGCTAGTTTTGAGGTTGAAGCTACAATTGTTCTTTCTACATTTTTAAATTGAATTCTGTTTGGGGCTGCTAGGGTGGATCATGATCTGGAGATGGAACAACAGTTGCAGGAGGTCCATTAGCTAATAAAACAAAAATAGACCAAGTTAGGGTTCTAATTTTGCAAAATGTTCTGACTTGTGAAACAAATTTCTTTTTTTGAAGTGTTGAAATTAGAAACATTTTCAGATTCTAAACACTATTTCAATAGCGCAGGGCAATATCTTTTCTTTTTGAAATGTAGTGCCAAAGAAAAAATTTTAATTTCATAGATTATCGCAAATTTCTTTAAGCCTTAGTTTTCTTGAGGATCTTTGATGGAAAACATTTTCTCATTTGAAACCACATACTAAACATTGATTGTCACAGAAAATAATAAGAGATTTGGATAAGTAGCATACCTTTTCACGAAGATGTCGAAGTGCAAATGGTATGAAGTCCAAGAAAAAAAAATAAGATCCAATTGGAATAAGCACACACAGGTTCAAAATCAATATGCAAAAACTCTTTATGTATATACTCTTATCTTCATGAACATGAGTATTCTTCATGATGGTTGAGCAAGTGTTAGTTTTGAGATCGTGCAAAGCAAAAGCACTCATATGATTTGAGAAAAGGAGATAGAAAGATAAAGAAAAAAGTGGCTTGCAATTTGAATGCCAAAGAGAGGAAGATAGAGAGAAGACGCTAAAAAGTGGGCTAAGATTGTGGAGTGAGTTATAATTTTGGTGAAAGAGAATGAGAAGGAGAGTTAAGGTGATGGTGAGAGAACAGGAGGGAAACCAAACGTAATCCTATTGAGCAATTAATTTTCTTTGAAAAGTGACATGGGAAAGGCTAATTGACTAGACGAATGTCACGTGGTGAGTGTGGGTTCGACAGCTAAGGATGACGTGTCCCTTCCCTTGTGTGACACGTGCAAAGGGAGAAATAATTAGCATAATTTTTACTTTTTATGTTTTGGTTTCTCTCTATCTCTTTAGCTTCATACTTCTTCTTCAGAGAACCATAGGAAACTCTTCTTCATTCAAAAAAAAAAATGGAGCATGATGATCAGACTTCTGTTTTTGTTTTCTTTCCATAAAGGAATATAAACTTTCTTGGAACATAAAGGCTTAATGAATGTCAAATCTCAGAATTAGTTCGTCTCAAAAGCAAAAAGGTATATTCTTTAACCTCTAATTCTATTTGAATGGTATAAGTCCTGATTTCGAATTTGGATTTTGATAAGGTTCTAAAAGCAACGCTTTAGTCATTTTTAGTATTTGCTTAAAAGTATAAGTTTTTAAAGTAGATTTTAGAAGTTCTAAAATTGAAGCATGAATTCTAAAGCAGTAAATGACAAAATGACTATTATTCCTTCAATTTTAAGTAATATTTCTGTTCATTTACCTTCCAGAAGTAGAAATACATATCAGTCATCTAGTCCTTCTTTTTTGTCAATTTCTAGGATTCATTTATCAAACGCTCATGTCTAGTCCACTTCTAATTCTGCAAAAAAATATCTTCATTTAGTGGTTTTATGAAAATATTCCTATTTGATTCCTAAATTCAAAAACTCTTATTCTATATTCCCACTTTGAACATGATCTCTAATGAAGTGATGTATAATTTTTATACACTTAGTTATAGAATAGTGGATTGGATTTTTAGACAAGTTAATTACACTTGTGTTATCACATCTAATAGGGATGTGATCATATTTCAAACCAAAATCCTCGAATTGTTTTTTTATCTAAAATATTTGGGCAACACAACTTCCAAAAGCTATGTATTTGGCTTCAATAGTAGATAGAGCTACTAAAAGTTTTTCTTACCATGCCATGAAATTAAAGAATGTCTAAGGAATTGACAAGTACTCGAAGTACTCTTTCTATCGATCCTACTTTCGATAAAGTTGGAATCACTATAGCCAACTAAGACAAAATATTCATTTTTAGGATACCATAAACCAATTAAGTGTGTTCCCATGAGGTACCTAAACATTCTTTTAATGGCACTTGGATTAGACTACTAGGACATGATTGAAATCTAGCACATAAACAAACACTAAAGTGTATATCCAGTCTAGAAGAAGTTAAGTATAAAAGAGATCCAGTCATACCTCTATATAGCTTTTGATCAACTTCCTTACTAGTTTCATCCTTATCTAGCTTTACTGTTGAGCTCATAAGGGTGTCAATGCTCTTCATTCCATTAATTTTGAACTTTTTAAGCATATATATCAAATACTTTGATTGACTAATAAAGCTACCATTCTCAGGTTTTTTTTATTTGCAAACCAAGGAAGAAAGTAAGCTCGCCTATCATGCTCATTTTGAATTCACTTTGCATTGTCTTTGAAAAATTATTGCACAAATAATTGTTAGTAGCACAAAAAATAATGATTTAGAAAAACTGGATCTTCAAAACTAGGTGGGTGATTGAGAAACATACACCTCTTCTTCAGTAAAACCATTTTAAAAAGTACTTTTTACATTCATTTGATAAAGCAAAAGGTTTTTATAACATGTAAAAGCACATAACATTCTAATAGCCTTAATTCTAGTAGCTGAAGCAAGGATTTTATCAAAATTGATCCTTCCTTTTGGTTGTATTCTTATGCTACTAGTCTAGGTTTATTTTTAATTGCATGTTCACGTTCATCCTTCTTGTTTCTAAACACCAATTTTGTGCCAATTATTGAATGAACTTTAGGTTTAGAAACAGATGTCAATTCTTTATTTCTCTCAAATTGATTAAGTTCTTACATAGCAAACATCCAACTTTCATTATTTTGAGCTTCCTCGTAATTTTTAGGTTCAAGTTGAGAGATGAAAGCTATATTATCAAAGTACCTTCTTAGTTGAGCACTTGTCATCATTCTTTGTGATGGACTATCTATTATGCCACTATTGAATGATTCTTATGATACCTTCACTCTTGTGGCGAGTCTTCATTTTGAGGTTGATTGATTTGAAGCTCTTCCAAGTTTGGAGATGTGTTGTTAACTACATTTGTTTGATTATCTCTTTGAACTTGAGTTATATCAATCTCTTATTGTATTTCAACTTCTTCATCAACTTGATGTTTATATTTTTACTAATCCACAACTATTTCATTAATTTCTTTGGGCTGAAAATTTTGCTCATAATCATCATTTGTAGATGATATATTTCCACTATAGTTAGATTCATAAAAAAAAAAACATGAATGGATTCTTCAACAACTAGAGTTTTTCTATTAAACACTATATATTTTACTATGATTTGAGTAGCCTAGGAAAAATGCCTTCACTAGATTTGCTACTAAACCTTTTCAAATTCTCTTTGTCACTTAAAATATAGCATTTGCATCAAAATAAAATAAGAAAGTATGAGATATTAGGCTTTCTACCTTCCAAATTTCATAAGGTGTCTTTTTCAAAATAGCTCTAATGTTGACTCTTATTATGATATGGTATGACATATTTATGGCTTCGGCCTAAAAGTATTTTGGTAAATTATTCTCACTAAGCATAATCCTTGCAATGTTCTATAAAGTTCTATTTTTCCTTTCCATAAATCCATTTTGTTGTGGAGTCTTAGGAGGAAAAAAATTATGAAATATGCCATGTAAAGTGCAACAAAATTTTGATAGAGTAGTTTTCAAGTTCTTCATCATGATCACTTCTTAAAAAAGTAATACAATATTCTTTTTCTTTTTAAAGTCTATTACAAAAGGCTTCAAATATCTCAAATGTTTAATCTTTATGTGCTAAAAAGAACACCCATGAATACCTAGAATAATCATCAACTATTACAAATGCATAAATTTTCCTCTTAAACTTGTTGGAGTTACCAGACTGATGTGTGTGAACCGCAAGTATACAGGTTGCTCAAGTAATAAAGTGATAAGTAGAGTTTCATTCCCACCAAGAATTATGCTTAAGTACTAAATTATGGGTGAAGCGGTTATTTAGACGATTGATATTGTAAATAATAAACTAATTAACTAAAAATTAATAAAATGAAAACTAAGCTAATGAAAGCAAATAATGTAATCAAAACTATAAGAACAACTAAATTTAGACATCAAATTAACTAAGATAAATATCAAATTTAACAAAAGTGATTTCAGATAATTGAGTTTCACACCCAATTTAACCTGAATTTTCTTTAATTTAACCAAATAATGGGAAACTGTGATTGAATGGAATTAATTATATACTCACTAGGATTCTCTTTCAAGATATCAAAGTCATATTTTATATAAACCAATTCATGCTTTCGTTGCTCTTGATTTAAATAAAACCCATGAAGTTCTTTAATAAATCCTAAAAAGTTTTCTCATAACCCTTATCCCATCTCTAGGTCAAAGATTACAAGTTCTAAATCTTGATTTTCTACCATTAATTTTCAACTCTCAATTCTTCAATTAATTATTCAAATCATCACTTTGGTTGTCCAATCACAAAGTAAAGCAATCAATCCCAAGAAATAAAATCAATCACAATTCCTACATCATTGGTTAAAATTAAAACAAACCCATAATTAAAATCAAGTATTACACACCCAAACTCTGAAATCTAAAAATATTTGCTAAATAAATATGGTATTTACAAGGAAAATCATAAATAAGAGCAAATAGATATGGAGAAGATAAAAGAATGAAAAACTCCAAATGTATGTCAGCTTGGATGGTGGAATTACAGGTGGTCTTCTCTTATTGGCCATGTAGACTTGTTGTCCCCTTTTTCCAGAAGATCACCCCTTGCAAAGAAGTCCTCCCCTTCGTTCCTCTCCCAAACTATTCTCCTCTTCCAAATCGATCTTTTTATGTTTTCCCGTTGGGCTCCTCCCTATCTTCCCTCTCCTCACATTAGGGCTCCCCCTTTTATCTTTTATTTTCTCTTTTTATGTCTCAAGTACCAAATTGCCCTCACAGATTAATACCTGATATATGTGTCAAGGAGAAAATAAAATAAAGAAAAAACTGACTCAGCAATAAATTTTGCCAAGTATTTAAAATTCACTTCACCCCCTTTTTACCTATTTTGACTTGCAACATTAAATAAGCTTTATAAATGCATAACTTATAAAACTAATAAAAATTACTAATAAATAAATAAAATGACTAATTAAATGGGAAAAAATAGATACAAAATGGAACCTAAATTTGAGTATAATATGATGTTAACACGGAACAAAAAGATCAATATGCAATAGTTCCAATGGTCTACAAGACAATATTTTTTTTCATTTAAAGGAAAGCATGTTTCCTAAAGTGCACTCTCTACATGTTTGATCAACATCATAATTAATTTTTAATAGTCCTCTTACAAGTTTTGATGCGGAACCACAAGCTAACATGTAATCGGAAACCCTATCATATAATGAAAATCAAAGATACATGACAAGATTAAATTCAATGGTTGTTCTACTACACCCTTGAATAATGAATAATTAAGAACATAAATGATCGAATGAAAAATAATAATGGAATTGCCAAGAAATTACTAACCTCAATAAGATGCCAATTCTTGGTGGAATAGAAAGTTAAAATAAAATTCTCATTAGAATTTTATTAATCAGTAAAATAATATTTGTTCATAAAGAGAATTATTTGTGGCTACCATATTATGGTATTTTTATAGCCCACAAACTCTAATCCTATATTGGAAGGTTTCTCTTGGTCAAAAAGTCTACTTCTTCCTAAATAGATATAATATACCTATTCTAAATAAGAACACTAATGGGTTGGACGAGTTTGACAAATAAAAAGGCCTAATCAACATTAAAACAAGTCAAATTAAAACATAAAAGAATAAAATTGGCTCATGTTAGTTTGAGTCGTAGATGTCACACGCTTCAAAAGGAGTCACTCAACAATTTGCAATGGTGCACGTATTGGCTACTCTTTTTTATTCTTTATAACTATTATTCAAGTAGGTCAACAAATGCTTCTTGATTGGCATCGTTAATTTTATTGCTAATAACTTGTTGCACCAAATGGTGAAGCAACGCTTTAATCATTTTTGCACAAGTTCTTGTAATATATTTGTGAGGCAAAGTAATATTCTACTCCATTACTTATGTGCGAAGCTTGAACCATGTCTGCATCAAGTACCTTTCTAGAAAGCTTTGAGAGAATATGCATAATAACATGTCTTAATTTTCTATGCGATAGTAAAGCATTATCACGAATGCACATATGACATTTTGAAAACATTATTATTAAATCATTTTTCTATCAATCAAGTATGTATTATAAATTCTTGAACCAATAAAGAGAGTTTCGTAATGTGAGTCATATATTTCACAATGAGTTGAGAAGAATGTTACCTTATGTCCTTTATCATAAAGTTGACTAACACTTAAGACATTAAATTTCAAACCTTGCACTAATGCCACATTTTCAATCGATGGATTTTCTCCAATTGATCCTACTCTAATAATTTGAGCTTTTCCTTTGTCTCCAAAGCGAACATGTCCTAAATTTTCCATTTGATCTCTGTGAATTTTTTCATGTCTCTGATCATGTGTCTAGAGCATCCACTATCCATATACCATAGCATCCTTTCAAGCTCATTCTTCAAGCAAACTTGAAAGCAATTATTTAGATTTAAGTATTCAATTTGTTTGGGTCCTTAGGGGTTAAGATGTCAAGGAAAAGTTCTTTCAGAGCCCAAATCTTCTTGAGCTTTAATGAACCTTTTTCTTATTGCACAATCTTTAATCATATGACATTTATGACTACAATAGAAGCATGTGATATTAGGCAATGATGAAAATGTTGATTTGATGAAATAATTGTGATAATTCTTGTGTCTAGTAAATCTATTAAAACTAATGTCATGTCTATCATTAGCAAGTCTTTGTTACTCTAATAGCATATTTAAGTTCTCTTTGCCTCTAGTGAACTTAGCTAAATTATTTCTTAATGATTCTAGTTTAACTTGTAGACCTTTGTTTTTTTCAAGAAATTTTATACACGATGCCTTTGATATTTCCCGTTCATTTTTTGATTAATTAAAGAACGAAATCTGATTTTTGTAATATTCATTTTCCTTTGAAGCCTTTTCTAGAGATGTGTTTTCCGATTTTAAGAAAACAACTTCTGATTTTAAAGAACTAATTTATAATTTTAAAAAATCATTTTCAATACTCAATTTTGCACATTTTTTCATGTATGCTTTGTACTCATTGTATATATGTGCAAATGCAAGTTCTAATTCAGCTTCATTGTAAGTTTCTAGTTTACATGCTTCATAATCTTCTTTGTTGGAGCATACTTCATTTTCTCGAAGTGCCATGCATCATATGTTTGCCACTTCTTTGTAACTTGTCTCTTCATTTATAGAGTTGGAATCCAAGTTGTTTCCATGACTTTCTTTTATTTCTCATTTTTGCTTCCTTTCTTTTTGATTTTTTAACAATTTAGCTTAATGTGTTCGGTTTGTTACATTCATAACAAACCATATTCTCATTTGATTATTTATGTGTATGAGAGCTCTCTTTTGGTATGTAGTTCTTGGGAAACTTCTTGTACTTGTTTCCTCCTCTCTTAAAGGCTCTTATAAATTTTATTGCAAGCATGGCCATGTCTTCATCATCACTAGAAGGATTAGAAGTGTCACTTGTTCTATTTTTAATGCATTAACTTTCTTCTTTCCTTCATTCACCTCTTTAGTCTTCAAAGCTATCCCTTTCTTGGCTTTATCTTTTTCAATGGAATCTTTCTTAAATATCATTTCATGTTCTATAAAAGAACCAATGAGCTCATCATATCTATAGCTTAAGAAATCTTTGGTGTCAAAGATTATAGTGGTTTTACTTCTCATGATCATGGAAGCTATCTCAAGATTTTATTCACTAACTCTTCTTTTTCAAATTTCTTTCCAAGTGCCTTGAGTAAATCACAAGGTCAGTGAACCTTGTACTCATTTCAGCAATGGTTTCTATTCCCTTCATATCAAACAACTCATAGTCATGTACTATGATGTTTGATTTTGACTCCTTCACTTAGTTTGTGCCTTCATATATCCCAAATCTCCTTGGCTGTCTCATAGCTTGAAATATGATTGTATTTGTTAATTCCAAGAACACAATGTAGTATATTGATGGCCTTATTAATAGAGATCTTTTTCCAATCATCATTTGTATATTCAACTTCTATTTTCTCAAAGAAATCATTTCCTCTATAAGGAATATATAGACCATTCTTAATTATCCTCCAAGCATCTATATCTATGGATTGTTTGAAGTTCCTCATCTTAGTCTTCCAAATTATGCTATTGAAAAGTGGTAGTCTTGTGATAGAGTATCCTTCAACCAAAAGGGTTGTAATTCTTTCATAATTGTTTAATGAACTAGCCATATGTGTGTGTGTTAAAAGAATCCCTCTAAAATGGTTAAACCTCAAGAAAGAGAGTTAAGCTCTTGTACCAAATTAAAGTCCCAAAACTAGGTCCAAGAGGGGTGAATTGGATATTTTTAATATTTTTTCAAATATTTATTCTTGCTCAAAATGAATTGAAAACTTTTGACTAGAATAAAATATGTTGTGTTGAAATTAGAACTTTTAAAACTAGTGGACAATATCTTGTTAGCTTAAGGACTTCAACAAACTTAATTTTCAAATATATTATCATAAGACTAACTATTTCAGCAATTCAAATATCTTAAATGCAATATCAATAAAATGAAAAGAACTTGAATATTAAAAAGATCAAGGGAATAGAAAGTAGAATGCTTGATTTTATAGTGGTTTGGCTTTCCCGCTATGTCGACTCTCTTAAATCTTTCTCTTTGAGTTTCTACTCCAATATTAACTCTTTTGAATAGGCAACAGACAAACTTTTATAATCTCCCAAGTTTTCAAAGACTCTTGTAATCTTAACAAGTGTTTCTCACTAAACACTCAAAAATCAAGCTATCGCAAACTTGTAAAACAATCTTAAGTAGGTTATGGTGGTGAAAGAAATTAACTCTTATTTTCTCTAATTATAATTGAAGCTATAAAGAATGAGAAGAATTAGATTTGCCAATCAATGCTTAATCAATGCTTAATGAATGCTCAAGTGAAGAAAGTTCTTTTAATTTGTAATAAATTCTCTCAAGCGTAAAATTGTTTTACTTTAGTATAAATGAGAGACTTTGGCTCAATATATATATTTATGATGTTGTTGACTCTATAAGGAGAAAACTTATTTTGAAGATAACAAAACTTAGTGAAATATACAAACAAAATCTCAAGTTTCATATCATAAAGAAACAACATACCAAGAAAAGATGAAGATAAGTAAACATCACAAAGAACAAAGAAAGCCAAGATGAAGATATGAGAATTTAGGTAAAAACAATGTAAGAGAAGTGAGACTTTGATATGCCAATGATTTCTCATTCATTAAAAAGTTTTTAAAGTGTTTTCAAAATATGTTTTGATGTCAAGAAAAATCAAGTTCAAAGTGAGCTAAAATTAGATACCTAATTCAAACTCAAGGATTAAAATTAGCTAACTGATTTTAGAACAACTATTTTATATACTGACAGAAAAATGAAATTAGCATGCTAGTTTTCAAAATTAGTTAACTATTTTCTAGATGAAAATAATTTTAGCTAGCTAATTTTGGACTGAGCTTCACAGATGACTGACTGTGCAAACTGCTGCATAGTCTGTAGAAGTGCAACGACTAGTTTTCTAGCCGTTGGTTGTCCTTTTATGCTGAAACTTTTAGAGCTTAAACTCACCTATATAAGCATACATTGACTCCATTTTTTAGTAATAAAAGTGAGACGTTTATTGAGGCATTCTTAAGCAAAAATTTCAACATTTTTTATTAACTTTCATTAAGAGCTTCATTGGAAAATTTTCTCACTCTTCTTATAGCATTCATTTGTAATTGATTGAAAAAGAATGATTACTTCTAAAAATTCCAATTCAATATTAATTGTATTCAAGTGAGGGTACATCACTTAAAAGAGGTCATTAAGAACCTTGTAAGCTTAAAAAAGTTTGAAGGGATATCAAACTTATAGAGATTCACTAAGCACTTAAAAAGCTTGAAGTATTGTAAAAGGTTTATCTCTTACCTAGTAAAAGAGATTGAAAGTGGAGTGGAGATCTCAAGAGGAAGCTTGAGAAGAGTGGACATAGTCTATTTGGCCAAACCACTATAAATTTCAGTGTTTGAATTTTCTTTTCCCTAATATTTTATGATTGACTGCTTATTAATGAGTTTTGAAATTACTGAATGATATGTTTTGGTGTTTAGCTTATTGCCTTTGAGAATTCATTAAAGTGATTATCAAAATTAGCAAAACTGAGCACTTAACTAATTTCAGCATGAACAGTAACAAGAACACTAACCTATTTACAGGTAAAAAAATAGCTAGCTAATTTTACAATATGCAATATTGAAATAATAAAAGTTGTTTGTATTTTTTTTTTATCAGAGAGTATATTAGTACTCAGCCTCAATTTTTCATAGAAATTTAAAGCAATAACTTAAAAATTTTAGAAAAATAAAAAAGTGACCAATTCAATTCCTCTTGGTCATTTACACTTGGGACAACAAATGTAATAAAAAAGTTTAAAAGATCGAACAAGTTTGAAATATATTTCTTTGAAAACTAGCTGTTATTTTTTTACTTTAGTGAGACTTCTACTATGTTAATTTTAAAACCATAGATCATGAAAATAGAGGTTGTAATTTTGAAAGTCTAGGTTTACTTTCAACTCGAAAGCTATATTTTTTTCAACTTTTGAAATCAAGTTCTAAATTTAATTTTTATCATGTGAGTAAGTACGTATGAATGATTTAACGCACTTGGCAATTCAAACATTCATATTTCTTTTTATCAAATTTTTAAGATTACCTAATGCTTAAAGTCTTCAAATTCTTGGTGCTCTAATTTCTATTGTATTTCTATGCATGATCCTTTCTCCATTTACATTTCTCCACTATAAATCTGTAGTTATTTGCTACAAGAATTTCTAGTAATGTGTTATTTTAGATAAAGATAATTTCTATAAATTTTAAAATCACTAAAATATTGCTTTTTTAAGCTCATGGAGTCGATATTAAATAAAAATAGTTTTTCGTCAAGAGATTTTTTTTTATAATGATAACAATATCTTTATTGGTCTCCATTTAAAGGACATTCCTCTTCAATAGCATTGAACTCATTTCGCTACCATTATCCGGTCACACATGTAAATATTACTGTGTGATATGCAAACACCACCTTTTCTTTTTTAATTTGTAACAATAAAGCGTGTGTGTGTGTGTGTGTATATATATATATATATATATATATATATATATATGTAATTAGTGTATTGGAAATATTTATTTTAAAAATATGTTTTAAAATTATGAAATTTAATTAGAATTAAAATTGATGAGTTGAAACACAACATTAAGCAACTTAACTGAAAAGCATTAATTATAGGAGCATAATTAATTGGAAGTAGCATCATATTAATTGAGCTAAGATCTAATGAACACCTTTATTCAGAAGGTGATGATAATGACATACC
>CAOGCB011115701.1:0-26705 GCA_948266635.1 Cnidoscolus chayamansa | reverse complement strand
CCCCCCCCCCCCCCCCCCCCCCCCCCCCCCCCCCCCCCCCCCCCCCCCCCCCCCCCCCCCCCCCCCCCCCCCCCCACCCGGTCGTAAAAGGAAAAAGATGTAAAAGTTCAGTTGTAGAATCATGTTGCATGATGCTCTAATTGATTTGACGTGAATATTGTTACCTCTTCTAATGATCCAATGAATTCCTTAATAGGAATATTAGATTTTTCAGCAGGTCAATAATGATAGCATAAGCGCTCCAGGCATACTGTCAGTAAATATCTTAGAAGCCCAAGGAGCCCCACTAAAAGGGATTCGGATAGAGGCAAGATCTGGTGATCCATCAGCTTTTGCTGAAGCATCAATCCTCACCTATTTACCTGCTTTTCAAAAAGATTTATCTCTTCAATCATCTCCTGCCAAAGATGGTGAGAATTTGCAGCAAAGTACCAATCTTTCCACTGTACATTCTGTTTGTGACACACCTAAAAGCATTCCAGAAGTTGACATGAAGAATAGCACAAGTAATAATGAGATGGATGGTTTTCCTTTGAGGGAGAAAACTATTGTTCCATCCTCTAATTTGACCAGTCAAGCCCCAAAACTTGATAGTCCTAGATTGGATGCGACTGTTGGTGCAGGAAGCAGAAAGCTGGCTGGGTCAGCCCATGAATTAAGGCCACTCTTCGGGATCCTTGCAGGTTCTTCCGAGTTTGATTTAAGTGGTAGCATTTCCAAAAGAGTTGATGAGCAGAGAGATATGAGAGAACTCCTCAATGTTGTGGATCCTCCAACAGTTCTGATGTCAACCAGAAGGCAAACATATATAGATAGTTTAAAACAGGGAATTCTAAATCCTGAAGGCATTGATGTCTCATTTGACAGTTTCCCGTATTATCTAAGGTGCACGTTTTACTTTCAGTTAATTTCATTGCACTTGACTCGCTCAATATTTTAATCATTTCATGTCATGCTTCTCTGCTATAATTTGTATATTTTTGTGATAGAGGCTAACTACTTGTTCTCTTTCTGTTGGTTATTTGTTCTCTATCTGTTGGTTATCTCATGTCCTGTGTGGATCTAGTGGATATCTTACATTCTTTGCTCTTATGAACACAAATATCTCGGATGCTAATTCTGGTTCTTCTGTTTCTTGTGTTGAGCTTTCTTTCAGTGATACAACACGGAAAGTTTTGATTGCTGCTGCATCCATTCATTTAAAGTGTGAGAAAAAACTTCGAAATGTTTCCTGTGATCTTTCTACTGTGTCCCCACGCATATTATTATTGGGTCCTGCTGGTAGTCTCTTGTTTATCAACATTCTTCTAAATTTATGTGTAATCTTTAATCAAATTGTTTTTATATCAATTTTATAGATTATCATTGTGGAATTGTTTTCAGGATCAGAAATATATCAAGAGACACTAGTAAAGGCGCTTGCCAAAGATGTTGGTGCTCGACTGCTAGTTATTAATTCACTTCTGTTACCTGGTGTAAGCTTCTTTAATGCCGGAGAATTTTGTTAATTGTCCACCCGCTCTTTTCCTTGATGATGATAAACTTTTTTTCAAGTAACATATTTTTTATTAGAGATTTATTTTGGCTGTGCCTTATCATATTCTGCTTCATAATAACTTTAGGGATCAACACCCAAAGGAGCTGACTGCATGAAAGAGAGCACAGAGCCAGAAAGATTATCTGTTTTTGCTAAACGTGCTTCTCAGGCGGCATTTCATCACAAGGGACAAAGTTCTAGTGCTGAGGCTCATATTACTGGTGGTTCCACAACAAACTCGCAGGATTTGCAAATGCAGGAAACTTGTACTGCATCATCCAAAAGCTATATATTTAAAGCAGGCATGATATCCGTGACAGCTTCAACTATATGTTTTTAGATGCTTAATTAGCTGTTAACATGTACTTTTTATTCTATTGGGTTCCCTATCCGTCACTCAGCTAATGCCTTTAAATTGCTTTCTCAATTTAATTGCAGGTGATAGAGTAAAGTTTATGGGGTTGCCTTCTCTGCCTCCAAGGTTTTTCTTATCGCTATTTTTAAATTCTTATTTGTTGAATTAACTCCTAGAATAGCATTATAAATTAATGGCTGGAAAATTCTCAAGAGTTGATGTTTGAGGGATTTCAGCATATTCCTTAATTACCTACAACTAAACATGAAAGATGGTGCTTATTTTCACAATTTTATGCAAATACACAGTAACACAAATATATATGATGAACCTTCATGATATTTTAAGGAAGTTGCTTCTCTCTTTTTTCGTTGTTTTTATGGAACTTCACCTTAATCAAATTCAACTTAATTGAAATGTGGCTTGAGTAATTCGTATACTGTAAAGCTTTACATAACCTTTTTTTTTTTTTTTTTTTCTCTTTGTTACTCCCCGTTTCTTTCAACGTTTTTAATATTTTCCCTTTAATTTTGTTTAAAAGGGGACCGACGTTTGGTTTTCGAGGCAAGGTGCTCCTTGCTTTTGAAGAAAATAGATCCTCAAAGGTTGGAGTTAGATTTGATAGATCTATTTCTGGAGGCAATGACCTTGGTGGTCTCTGTGAAAAAGACCACGGTTTCTTTTGTGCTGGTACGTTGCTGAACTATCTGCACTTTCTCTTGTTGATTTCTTAGACATAAGGTGTTTGTTGTAGTATTTGGCTATCTAATTTTTCCAGTTATATCTCCACATCACAGCTAATTCGCTTTGCTTGGATGGTCCTGGAGGTGATGATGTTGATAGGCTTGTTATTAATGAAATCTTTGAGGTACTTGCTAGTTGCTGCTTTCCTACTGTCATTTCAGATGCTGAGCTGAACTTTCTGATGTGTTACAGGTTGCCCTAAATGAGAGCAAACATGGTCCCTTAATATTGTTTATGAAAGACATAGAAAATTCTGCGGTGGGGCATCAAGATGCATACACTGCCTTGAGCAGTAAGCTTGAAAATCTGCCTGACAGAGTTATTGTAATTGGTTCGCATGCTCTGATGGACAGTCGTAAGAAGGTAACTATATCTATTTTGGCACTTGGAGGTATGGCTGCAATCAAACAACTTATGATATTTAAGGTATTTGATGTTTTTCAGTCTCAACCTGGTGCCCTTTTATTTACAAAGTTTGGAAGCAACGGCACTGCTTTACTTGATTTTGCATTCCCGGTACGTTAAGCATTGCATTAGTTTTTAGTTAACCCTTCTCTATGTTTATGACTACGGGCAGATTATTTGAAAATAATATTGCGGTTGTGCTAGTATATTCTTTTAAGCAATATGCTTCTGTATTTCTAGGCAACTGATTTACCATTGTTTGTGTCTGTGTGTGCCCAATATTTAATATCAATGAGTAACAAACTGCATCTAATTTCAATGAGCACGCACTTACTAAGCTCTTGTGACAGCACTTACTGTGATGTGTCACCATTGTTTGTGTCTGTGCCTGCCCAGTATTTAATGTCAGTGTGACAAACTGCATCTAATTTCATTGAGCACCCAATTACTAATCTCTCGTGACAGCACTTGCTGTGATGTACTTTGCTTTACCCTTTATTTGCATTGAAAAAGGGACCTTTTGATTTTTAACTTGTCCTGATGTAGCTTGAGAATGTCAATTTGCAGCTCATTCATGTAGTAGATCCCTGTCACTCCATGCTTGGCATTAGCTGCATTATTTGCAATTAATTTTCCAACAATTTGCATGTTGATTCAGAGTAGCATTGACAGATGAATCTGCTTGTAATGACCCTGATCTTTGTAATATGTTTTGTTGAAATATTGGTTTATATAAAGATACGAGCGATTTTTTAATGTCCAGATCTTGTGTAACTTCTAACTTGTAGAGATATGTTTTAGGATGATTAGGGTATATTTTGACTCCTAATTATAATGGATAAGAAACTCTGTGATATGATAATGTGTGCATTTACACATTATATTATCATTTAATGGTATAGACCTGTAATGGTGGATATTTTGGATTTTTGAATTTATTATTATTGACAATTATATACTCAAGCTATTTTCTGTTCATTTCTGGTAGTTTCATGTTTATCTGTAATCAAAATGGTGGTTTATATTTTTTTTTCTCCTGCAGAATAAATTTGGTCAACTGCATGATAGGAGCAAGGAAATTCTTAAAACTATGAAGCAGCTTGGAAGGCTTTTCCCCAACAAAGTGACAATACATCTACCTCAGGTATTGAACCTCAGGTATTATTTTTTTCCTTGAATTACCTTAACCAACATTTTTGATAATCCTGGCAGGATGAAACTTCACTTTTGGACTGGAAGCAGCAGTTGGAGCATGATATCGAAACTCTGAAAGCACAGGCCAACACTGTTAGCATTCGTTCGGTGAGCATAACAATCCGATAGGATTGATCATTAATTTCAATTTCAACTTTCTTATATAATAATTGCTTGTTTGCACAGTACTTCATATCCTTCTTTCTGCATGGTAGCTTTTATTTTTGTAGTTGAAAGTTGATTGTCCTGAAGTGATGGTGTGTTGCTTCCGAATCAAAATAGTAAACAGATAAACATGCTCAACTATACATACAGAAGCAAACATTTAATGGCAAGGTGGTCTTTTTGATTTATATGTGACCTTGAATGGTTGGTATGTTGCCATGGTCTTGACCAAATTCTTGCATTTTCACCAGATTCTTCATATTTCCCATGTCTCTGTAATATCCTAAGTATTATGATGTGAATTTCCGATATAGGAGGCGGTATCTGATGTGGTTTTTGGTCAGGAATGACATTTGATTGGGATAAAACTTGTCTTTTAGCGAAGACCGAGGTGCATTCGACTTGGCTACTCACTTTTAACTTAATATATTTTTTTTAATTATTAATTGATTCAAAAGCAAGTGAATAATTGTTTTGGTGAAGTTATTTTAACTTAAATAGTTTAAAGGTGTTTAAAAGTAACTTAATTTGTTAAAAAATGATGAAAAAGAATATATATGTAATTTAGTGTTGGAGTAATTAAAATGAGGATAATGTTGGTTTTTCTTAAAAAAAAAAAACTGTTAGGAATTTAGGTTAATATAATCTTTTATTTGGTCAAAGAGTAGATTTAAAATAACTAGATAAGTCATAAGGGTATATTACTTATGACTTCTTACTTATTTTAACTAAAATTTTTTTAACTTGTAAGTCGAATCAAACATCAATTTACTTGTGGCTTCTTACATATGAATAGGTTTGACCAACTTACATCCTCTTAGTTTGTGATTATTTCTAAGAATTAGGTTGAAGATTCAGAATCTTCATGGTTTTAATTAACAGCTGTTACGTTATGTAATGGGCGTTTTTTAAAGGAAATTTGGCTTGCTGTTATCTTTACCACCATTATTAAAAAATTTTTAAAATTGCAGTTGTAGCGGCCAATAACGACTTTTCACTACTGTGATTTGAAGGTGTAAAGGCCATTTCTTTTCTTTTCTTTACTGCATCTACATGAAGCTAAGGGTCATAAAAGCAACTTTTTTCAAGGCAAAAAGCTATGTTGGTTTCATTTTATCTCTAGGCAGTTTGCTTCTCTCAATTTTCTTCATAATTGAGTGAAATACACCATTTTCCTACAATTTTGAGCTTAAGAGGAAATTCAGATAGAGAAGGTGGCTTTGCGGTGAAGGAGAGCAAATGGCAAGTTATTGTTTATTACTTTATTTCTTTTAATTTTTATCTATTTTTCTAGTCATTTTAGGTAAACAAATATAGAAATAATATCTAAGAAAGTTTAGCCTTTAATATATATTTCATTTAAAAAAATTAACTGTTGATATTAATTTTCATAAATTAAATGGTACATTTAGACCTAAAATTAAATCAATAATAATGGTGTCTAAGAATGATGGATATAATGTTCTTATTGGTATACTTATGTTTATTATCTAGTTGTATATCTTAGTTTTAATTATATCTTTAGAATTCTATTGATTTCACGACCTTTGCAAATTTGAAAATTTTGCATAGCGACAAGGAGTTACTTTTACATTATGACTGTTATAGGCCTGTTTTCATTGGCTGTGACGGACTGCAGCTGCAAACATGGTCGCAACTAATTTGTGTTTTGCTTTTAAAACCATCTTTGAACTCCCCCCTCCCTTCCATTAATTTGTGTTCTGCGTTTTATTCTTTTCGTTTCATTTTTGTTCTTTTCTTTTCTATGTATTTATTGTTGACTTTGTCCTAGTTAATCATTTCATAGACTTTCACTGGATTTTAGGTACTCAGCAGAGTTCATTTGCATTGTCCTGAACTTGAGACCCTGTGTATTAAAGATCAAACCCTTACAACTGAATGTCAGTGCTTTTGGACTCAACTTCGCAGTTTGATTGGCCCTCACTTTTTTATGTGACTTGTACTGTTTAAAATTGCATCGCTTGCTGATACCATTCTTTTTTGTCTTGATAGGCGTAGAGAAAGTAGTTGGTTGGGCCTTAATTCACCACTTCATGCATTGTTCTGAAGCTTCTGTTAAAGAACCTAAAATTGTGATGTCCACTGAGAGGTTTGTCGTCTTTCCCTCCATCCTACCCCACTACCAAATAGATGAATATAATACACATTAACTGTTAACCCACTTCATCATAATTATGAAAACCTTATCCATATTAACTGTTAACGCTTTGTAAATGGTTTTCCTTGCAGCATTAAGTATGGATTGAGCATTCTTCGGGGAATTCAAAATGAAGGCAAGAGCTTGAAGAAAACACTGAAGGTAAATTTGATTAGCTCTCTTATTGCATACAAAAAATCCCAGACTTTGTTGTCTGATATTTACTTGTTCTTTGTGGATCAAATTTAACTATTATGAGTTTTCAGGAAGTGGTCACTGAGAATGAATTCGAGAAGAATCTTCTGGCAGATGTTATTCCTCCTAGTGACATTGGAATCACCTTTGATGACATTGGAGCATTAGAAAACGTGAAGGATACCTTGAAAGAACTGGTGATGCTTCCTCTTCAGAGACCTGAATTATTTTGCAAAGGAAAGCTGACTAAGGTTGACTACAATATATATTGTTTATTCC
This sequence comes from Cnidoscolus chayamansa, assembly GCA_948266635.1. NCBI lineage: Eukaryota > Viridiplantae > Streptophyta > Magnoliopsida > Malpighiales > Euphorbiaceae > Cnidoscolus > Cnidoscolus chayamansa. Next base: position 19,673 of record CAOGCB011115701.1, on the reverse strand, counting down.
CTGGCCTTTCCCCTTCTCTTTCCAGTGTGTAATTGTGTATAGGCATGTTGTGTGCTTATGAGATGTTGCTCCATTTACAGCCTTGTAAAGGAATATTACTTTTTGGGCCTCCTGGAACTGGCAAAACAATGCTTGCTAAGGCCGTTGCAACGGAAGTTGGTGCAAACTTTTTAAACATTTCGATGTCGAGTGTTACATCTAAGGTATCTGCATGGTAATAACTATTGCAGCATTCATTGAAATTATGTGATGGTTCTGTTTTTATTGCAGTGGTTTGGGGAAGGAGAGAAGTATGTCAAGGCAGTGTTCTCCTTGGCTAGTAAAATTGCTCCTAGTATTGTTTTTGTTGACGAGGTTTGTCCAGTTGTATTACTCCTTTTTTCACGTGTTATTTCCTGGTTTTTCTCTCTCTCTGTCTACCTTGCACACTTGAGAAAACACATGCCAGCTTATTTTCTTTTCTTGGTTGTGTGTTTTGCTATTTCATCTAACAGAAAAACTAAATTAAACTGCTTGTTTAATTGTTTTAGGTGGATAGCATGCTGGGAAGACGTGAAAATCCTGGAGAACATGAGACTATGCGTAAAATGAAGAATGAATTCATGATGAACTGGGAAGGTCTACTTACAAAGGATAAAGAAAGGGTATTAGTGCTTGCTGCCACAAACAGGCCTTTTGACCTTGATGAGGCTGTTATTAGGAGGCTTCCACGGAGGTGCTTTATCTTCCTTTGCTTCCTCTTCTCCCTCAAAAGAAATATGTAAATCTGGCTTGGTAGCATGTTACTTACATGTACACCCTCCTGCAGATTAATGGTCGACTTGCCAGATACGCCTAACAGAGAAAAAATTTTGAGGGTTATCTTGGCCAAAGAGGAATTGGCACCTGATGTTGATTTAGAAGCAGTTGCAAATATGACAAATGGTTACTCTGGAAGTGATCTAAAGGTTGGGTATGCGTGTGTGTGAGTGTGTGTGTGTTTTCCATTCTTGGTATCTGACTATTTTTCCTCCTCCAGAATCTGTGTGTCACTGCAGCTCACTGTCCCATACGAGAAATATTGGAGAGAGAAAAGAAGGTCAGTTTTGATGATTGTAACATAATGCTGTAAATTTGACATGAATCTAAATCATTAGTTTTGGCTGCAATTCCAGTGGTGGATGTTTTCAAGTGAATTGTGAATTGTGAACATATTCTCCTTTTTTTTTTTCCTTTCCTTCTCTTTTGGGTGGCATTTGTTGATTTTATGTTTGCACAACTTCAGGAGAGAACTTTGGCTTTGACTGAGAACAGAACTTTACCTCCATTGTATGGCAGTTCTGATATCCGTCCTCTTAAAATGGAGGATTTTAAATATGCACATGAACAGGTACAATCTTCTCTTCGCTTATGTATATGGGTGTGGTTTATTCTTTTGTGGTGTTTAATTACGTCATAAATTTATTGGTTGCTTCCTGATGTGGTGAAGAAACTTTGAACGTAAATTTTCCATCGTATTTTCACTGGTATCCCAAGCTTCTATTTTACTGATTAAACACCTCGACTTGGGGAAGTGGACATAAATTTTTTTCATGAATGGCAAGTGAAATTGCTAATGGTATAATCCTGATATTGCACCACAGGTGGCTGCAAGTGTGTCACCCGAGTCCACAAATATGAAGGAACTCCTTCAATGGAATGATCTATATGGAGAAGGTGGATCAAGAAAGAAGATACCGCTCAGCTATTTCATGTAGAGGGACTTTGTCTTCTTGTATAGCATCTCATTCTTCATAACGTCAATAGGTGGTGTAAAGATTAGGGGCATGGGATTCCCACTGGAGGGCGTATCCCTAACCTCCCCATAGGTTCTCTCTATAAATTTACAACATTTTCAAATCCATTAACCATGTACATACTAATTTTGATCAATCGAATAAGCCTTGTTACCCCGAATTAGCTTATTTCCCATTTGGGGGATATTGGTTTTTAGCGCATATTGCTTCATGGTCATCGTGTAAACTAAGTGCATTTCGTCGTGGCACACCCCCCCCCCCCCCCCCCAAGCACCCGCAGGCCCAGAAACGCCTTTCGTTTTCCCCCTTTCGTCGGCACTTGCCGCCTTTCTTAACAAGCCCTCGAGCCTCCTTTGCGCCTTCCTCATGGAAGAGGGGGAGGGGGGGAGGGGGATGAAAGGTAAATTAGAAAGTTCTGTTCTCATTCAAAGCCAAACTTCTTTTAAGTTAATGACAAGGGGCTGCTTGGCCTTAGCTGATATTATAGTAAAACTAGTCTTATTAGATTATATCTCCAAGGTAATATGTTAATTCTGAGCTTCTCACCTTAAAAACATAAAAAACAAAGCTAGGTCTTGTTGCAGTTGCATTGCCAAACAGTCAATATAAAAGCAGAAAACATAGAAAGTAATACCAGAAGCAAAAAATAAAGAAGAAAAATCATTGAATAGGAAATATGTCGACATCTTCAAACAACGTATGATACATTCAGCGAAAGGCCAGAAAAAGGAACAAAGTATAGATGCTATCATAATTTCTTCCAAATAATAAAATCATATACGCACATAAACAACAACCGTAACATATGATTCTTTTATTCAAAAGGCCTTTAGTCTACGTTGTCAGAACTTATTAGACCAGTATTATGTCTTTCTTAATGGAAATCGTCCAAAGAAGATCCGTACTTGATTTTACTGTTACCTTTCCTCCTCTGACTACGTTAGACGTACTTACTAAACCACCAAACCTCATCTCCATGTCATCTGCAGGAAAGGAAATACTAAATTACCAACAATTTTATAAGAACTGTTTCTTGATCATGTCAAAATAAAATTTTGAGCATCACCAAAGTAGCAAATTCCTGGAAACACTGATTTCTAGCTTCGGTTGTTTAATCACCATTTACCATCACTGTATATATACCGTGTGATGGATGGGAGTTGCAATGTCTTAAGCCAGGCAAACACAAAACAAAGGCTAATAATTGATGCCTGTTTCAAGGTAAGAATAATAATCACTCTTCTTTTTATCTGCTCTCTACAAAGAGGTAGAAGATGATAAAAAAAATTGAATCAGTTGCTGGTATGACAGATTTGATTTAGAGAGAACGGTGCCAGACAACACCACAGCCAGATCCGACCTCATCCAGGTTTTTCAGCCTTTTATTCAAGAAATGAAGCACCAAAATATTTTAATACTATATACTTACTGAGATCCCATTGGAGTCCAGTTGTTGTGGTACTCCCAGATGGCATCCCTATGGGAATGAGACCGCAATGTGGACCTTCAACGGAAGATTGGATATGTATCTCATGGCAATGTGTCTTCGGAAGGAGGCAGATGAGACAATCATCAGATATAAGTATTATTCGCATAGTTGAGAACCGATACAGAACGTTAATATTTCCAGCCTCATGGTCGAATCGTCCGCCAAGTGCTCCAGCTACAAGAATGCAAAGCTGCCAATTAAAACAAGAGCTCAAAGCTGTCATGATGTCAATCTAATCATGCGTAGAAGTGCATACTTTAGTGGACTGCAGATATACGGTAATTGGTCATTTCATTTACTAAAACATTTAACGAGTACAAATGTAAAGATAAAAATTTTAATAAAGCAAACAAGGAGGTACAAATGAAGTTCATGCTCTATCAAAATTAGATAAGCACATGCACACATGGGAGCAGACAGTAGAATGTATGAGATCAGATATGCAACTTACATTAGACTTGTCCAGCTCTGGAGTGAAGTCACAAATATATGAAATGCACTTGTGTAGATCTGTTGTGTCCTGATCATGAGATTCATCTACCACCATGGTTCCCTGCATTTGAGCAAACAAGTCGAGACATCTCAGCACAGTCCACTTCATGCCTGACACCAAAGTCATGTAATAGAAGAATGGGGGGATGCACTTCAATTACTCATATACAAATAAATAAATATAAAAGAGATCCAAACACGACATGCTGACTGCAAATAAGCTACAATCTTTTAGGTTTAACCCTGCTAGGTTCAAGTTCGCTATGTGGGAATGAAGGATACTCCAGAAGCATACACATTGCCTATATAGTCCAGAAAGGCTAGTTTACCAGGCTGGTATAGAAGTCCAGTACTTCCGTTCGAATTGAATCCATGTCTCCCTTGATTACATCTGGCTTGTACCTGCTTCAAACAAAATTGACAGTATTATAAGCTGATAGCTTGGAACTGGTACAAATTTGACAATCAGCAATGAGCTACAACAACAACAACAACAACAACAACAACAACAACAACAACAATCAGCAATGAGCCAAAGTTAAGAAAATTGATTTAAGAGTTATGTTGTCAACAACTACACAGAGGCATACAAGGTCAAAAGACTCTACACCTAGATAAGCAAAATCACTTAATACACCATGATGTTTACTCCAATCTGGTGAATTTTCATGCTGAGGGCAAACAAACGTATATGATATATGAGGGGGAAAAGTACAATCACTTGCATAACACATGTAACTTTTCATCGGACTGAGATTCTCTCATGTTGAGGTAAACATGCCTTGAAAGGTCCTTCCCATACTTAAATAAACAAAACCACTTAACCGTTCCGCAAACTTTTTTTTTTCTTAATTCTGAGCAACAGCATATTATTATACTTGATGCAATCCCAAACTCCTAGAGGAAAGCTTTATGGCTTCCGATTAACCTCATGTCATCTTCATCTACTTTCATATACAGTTTTCATTCAAAATCCATCCAAAACCATAAAAAAAAAAAAAGATTTGCTTCACTAAGCAAACAAATCCTTCCTAATTTCATGAGCTCTAAATGCAATATAGCAACACATTGGAAATAAAAACGGAAAACCTGTGTCGAACATCGAGAGCGTCGTCGTGCGGGAACAATAAAGGCATTTCATCATAGACTCGATTGGCGCCTCCATCAGCACAGAGGCGTACTTGTGCTGTTCTACACATAAAAAATAAAGAAAGAAAAACATGTCAAGGAAGCAATTAACAAACCAGCGAAACCTACTATAAATACAGCCTGAAAAATAAAAGGCGAGAAGGAGGAGGGGAAGGAGGAAGCGGTGGTGGAGGGCAGTTAAGAATAAGTACAGTGCTTCCAGAGGATAGGAGTGAACCGGGGAAGGCGTTGGTTAAGCACGACGAGGGCGTAGGTGAGAGGAGGGCAGTGGTCGCCGGAGATCGTGGGAAGGAGGAAGGCAGAAGAATGGGCCATGAGGTCCATCTTTTTCTCGAGCTTCGTAAGTTTGCGTTTTTGCCAGTGAGGTGTTGCTGGCAGTAAATGAACCAAAAACAACGGGTTTGGTTAGAGTCAAAACTCTGACTCTTCTCCTTTAGCCCCGGTTCTTACGCTCTCTCTCTCTCTCTCTCTCCCAAATTAATTACAATAAGCGCCCATGCTTCTAATTAGTGCAATATTTATGTTTATTAATATATATATTAAATATATTTCTTTATTATTATTTTTTATATTAAGAATACAATGATTTGATTTTGATACTATAAAAAAATTTATATTAATATATAATTATTCTTATATTAAATTCTATGAAAATTTGATAAGATTTATAAATAAACTATGAGGCTTTTATTGCTAAATTATTCTTTTTACGATTTATACTCCACATTTAAAATTAACTAAGCTTTATTTCGCTTGGGGCCTTTCGGCGCGGCAAAGCCCCAGTGTGCGGGTCTTTTAGAGGGATTTTCATTATCGTCCCTGGCCCCTAAATTATACCACACATTCATGACTAATTCCTCTGAGACTGAGTAGCCCTTCAATGGAAGCATCGACTCCTGCAAATTCTACGGTTATTAGACCTATAAACAAAGGCGTCGTGCATAGAATCTGCTCCGGCCAAGTGATTTTGGACCTTTCTTCGGCCGTGAAGGAGCTGGTTGAAAACAGCTTAGATGCCGGTGCCTCTAGCATTGAAATCTCTTTGAAAGAATACGGAGAGGAGTGGTTCCAGGTCATCGATAATGGATGTGGCATTTCTCCCAACAATTTCAAGGTATACGCTCAAAAATACTTAAGTACTCGCCTACCCATGACGCAGGGTAATAACTAATGCGCATGTATCATGCCAGTTAGTAGAAAAAATCGGCCGGTAGTTCTTACCTTAGCTCTTTGGTTGCCCGTGTAGAGTCATAATGCATTGGTTGATTAATTTGGAATATTGTTTAGTAACACAATTTTGATTTAAGTGGCTCCCACCTTGACTCTTTATATAAATATTCACAAGCAAGTATATAACGTTTCGTTCTCTCGCGTAATCTGATAAAATAGTTTGACAGGGTAACTGGATGTCTTTTTGTTATGGTTTACAATTAGCTATACTTGGAGAAGTGTGTCCAATTAACACTTCATGAGTCAATCAAAGAAAGATACCAGCAACTGAGACACCTGTGTTCTTGTTTGATTTGTTATGTTGCAAGTTTGCTAGTAGTAGCTTCTTTGTTGATTTTCTTGCATGTTGCAGGTTCTTGCACTCAAGCATCACACTTCTAAATTGGCAGATTTTCCAGACCTTCAATGTTTGACCACATTTGGTTTTAGAGGGGAGGCATTGAGTTCACTTTGTGCACTAGGAGATCTGACTGTGGAAACAAGAACAAAAAATGAGTCAGTAGCAGCACACTTGACCTTTGATCGTTCAGGTTTACTAACTGCTGAAAGAAAAACAGCACGTCAAATTGGTACAACTGTCACTGTTAAGAAGTTGTTCTCCAATTTACCTGTACGAAGCAGAGAATTTAGCCGCAACATTCGCAGGGAATATGGAAAGCTTGTTTCTATATTGAATGTAAGTCATTCTTCTTGTGATGGATGTCAAGTAGTATTATTTAATGAAGTAGTGTTTGTAATGGCGATAGATAGTTGCAATAGTTGTGGTGTGATTGATCATTCCTCTGACAATAGCAACATTGCTATGGTGGTGCGATCCGTCTTCATTAGTTACTTGTGTCTAGAATGTAAGATGCATCTGCAATTCTGTGTCGATGTGGCAGATCAGCTGATATGTCTCAATAAGCTCCATGTTATTGTTCCCTCCACGTGAACATCCTTATAATTTAGAGAGTATGCCTTTTGACATTATGTTTGGATGGAAATTTTGTTTTTTTTTTCCCTGGTGTTCTTTTTTCACATGCATTATTATTGTTAGCTTCATCATTTTGCTGCATTTGCATACCTTGAAACAGCTGTACAGTTTTCTTTGATTCATGTTGCCCATAATTATTTGCATTTATTTTCTTATGCGTAGGCCTATGCACTTATCGCAAAGGGTGTTCGCCTGGTCTGCTCCAATACAACAGGTAAAAATGCAAAGTCTGTGGTACTTAAAACACAAGGAAGTGATTCCCTTAAAGATAACATCATAACAGTATTTGGCATGAACACCTTCAGCTGCTTAGAGCCTGTTAATATATGCATATCAGATAATTGTGTGGTTGATGGGTTCATTTCTAAGCCTGGACAAGGTAGTGGCCGCAATTTGGGAGATAGGCAATACTATTTTGTAAATGGTCGACCAGTGGATATGCCTAAAGTCAGCAAGCTTGTGAATGAGATATATAGAGGTGCAAACTCCCGCCAATATCCCATTGCAATTATGAATTTCACAGTTCCAACAAGAGCATGTGATGTGAATGTAACTCCAGATAAAAGAAAAATATTCTTTTCTGATGAGAACTCCATATTGCTAGCTTTAAGGGAGGGTTTACAGCAGATTTATTCACCAAGCAATGCCTCTTACTCCGTCAATAAATTTGATGAGCATATAAAGGTCACTGATAGATCACAGTTTTATTCTCCTTGTGAGAAATCTCTTTTGTTGTCAAAACAATTATTGGCCATTGGTAGCGATTCTAAAGAAATTCACATAGGGGACTGTACAGGAGGGAGCAATAATGTTGAAATAATACCTCAGCCCTTGGATGTTGGAGAAAATTATGAAAAGGACTCAGTAAAGGACTTCACTCTTAGAGGACATAGCATTAAGGAGGCCTATAATTTTATGGAAAGTAAAAGTAAGCAACTGGAAACTTTCCGCAATAGTAAAAATGCTCCATCTCCTTCAAGAGTGTTTGAAAAAGATATTGCTGAAAATATGGATTCTAATAGTTCACATTGTGTTCAGTCAACGATTAAAAAGTTCGTAACTGTAAGTAAGAGAAAGCATGAAGATATTAGTAAAGCAATATCAGAAATTCCAGTCCTAAGAAATCAAACTCTCCAAAGTCCATTGAAGAAAAGCAATTCCGAGACAAATGCTGCAGTTAAAAGTTATCCACTTATTCATCAGCCCAGTAAAGATTGTATTAAGGAGAGTGAGATTGAACCATCCAAGTTTTCAAGAGCAGAGATTATCTTCAACAAAATCAGAAATTCACTTTCTTGTAGAGAGAAGACTGATGATGGGAATTCTGAGGAGGTATATGGCCCTGAACTTTTTTGTAATTTGTTTCCTTGAAGCTTGTAGCCTTTATCCTTGATTTTGAAGTTTGAATTTCATATACAGGAACTTCTGGATAAAGAAAGGGCAACTGGGGCTGATGTCCTGTCAATCGATTCTGGCAAGGATCTTGAAAAAAATTCTGAGGTTCTTGCAGTTAACACTTGATTACATTTCTCGTTTCATTGCTAGAGACAAGAATACATGCAAAAAATTGCAGCATAAATGTCTGATGGTTATAGCATGATTTTGCAGGATCCTGCAGGTGATGCAAAGACATTGCCTCTTGCTGGTGTTGAGTTAATATCTTCTTCCAGTAGGGGCCATGAAGAAATGACTGAGGATCTTATGGTTGCAACTTCTCCATTTCAGTCTTCTGATTTCGCTTTAGATGTTCCAAAGCCTTCAGCTGAAAAGATATGCTCCACCTTGCAATTTAATATTGAAGAACTAAGGGAAAAAAGGCACCAGAGGCTGTCAAGATTGCAATTCAACAGTCATGCACCCAGAGGCATGAAGATGAAAAGGTTTAGAAAGTAGAAACTTCTTTGGGAAGTTGGGAAAAAATTTATTCTTTTCTGTTTTTAACCTGCTTTATTGTTAATTGCAAGACATAGGGGCTATGCCGCTGCAACATTAGAGCTTTCTCAACTGGATAATGAGGAGAGAAAAGCAAGGGCTTTTGCTGCAGCTACTAAGGAGTTAGAAAGACTTTTCAAAAAACAAGATTTTGGAAGAATGAAGGTTGTCATGTGCATTATTTATTTATTTATATACTCACACACTTAAATACAAGCCTAAGTTTGGTATGATTCCTTTCCCAAAATAATTTTCTTTGACCACTTGACTCAGAAATCTTACCTTGATGTTACATTGTTTCTTGTTGTTGAACTGTTAAGTTTCAACCAACTCTCGACCACCTGGAAGTTAATGCATTGATTTTTAACCTCTGGATATTATTGGACCTTGATTTGAATATGATTTCTACCTGTGAAATGAACTAATTCAATTTTCTGAAAGGCGGATGAACTAAATGTTTCTTAGTGCTGATGATTGTACTTTATTGTTGCTTCTAAGTTGTCTAAATTGTCAATGATCCATCCTCATTCAAAACTTAAAATTTTAGCTAATGATTAATGGCGATTTCGTTTCATAGGTGATTGGCCAATTTAATCTTGGATTCATTATCGGGAAGTTGGATCAAGATTTGTTTATTGTGGATCAGGTAATGTGTTCATTTTTCTTGGCTAGTTAGTCTTTTACTGCCTAAATCTTCTGCCTTTCATGTAATGGTAAAGAAAATGCTTTTTTGCAGCATGCTGCTGATGAGAAATACAATTTTGAGAGACTCTGTGAATCAACAATCCTGAATCAACAGCCTTTGCTGCGGTGAGGGGTTGTGACCATCATTGATATCTTCTGCATAAATTTCTTTCATTTTCTAAAACATAAGATTGATCTAGTTTTGCTAACTTATAATGGAGAAATAATATGGAAATAATAATAATAATAATAAATCACTCTAGATGTTGAGACCTTATCTCCTTGGTCTTTATCTCTGCTTCCTCTAAGATTTGGTCTTTATCTCTACTTCCTCTAAGATTTGGTCTTTATCTCTACTTCCTCTAAGATTGTATCCCTTGCATGAAGTTTGGCATATATCATCACCATTTCTCATCTGTTTCATGGCACTGAGCCTTTAACAGCAGAACAGAAGTACCGCATATGGCTTGATCTTCCTTCAGTTTTCTCATCATTATGGCGTCGGTGTCCCTAGGGACATAACAAAAACATCTTGATATCAAGAAAACCATAAAATAGTTATAAATTTGCTAAACTAATTATTAAAGACTTCTTAGAAATTTTTTAACAATCACAATATATTAACTGAGATAGAAATAGAAAGGATACAATTAAAATATATATTTTATTTACCAAAAACTTTAGGACTTGAATTGACATATCGAATTATTGCACTTTAAAATATGATTAGAAGAGATCACAAAATAAAGGACATATAAGAAATATCTCATTATTTCTGGTTATGGGTTTTTATTTTATTTTTTTAGTTGAACATATCTTCTAATAAAAGAGATCTAAAAATGGACTGCAAAAACTATTATACCCTTTTGCCCGATACCTTGGTTCATATGTGGGTTCATCCCTTATCCCTTCCAGACGATAGTAGAAACTTGTGATGAAACGGAAAAAAAAAATTTCCCATTGTGGAATCCTAGAAGTTATTTGTTGGTGCTGGATATAGTATGTATGCACAATACCTTCCCTTGTCAGTGTTCTGTTGCTTGTTCTATATTTAAACGTGGAGGAGATTGTATGGAAAGTCCTTGTACTGGCTTTTCCAATTTACTAGATCAACTATTCAAATGCGTTTATAATGCAAAACAGAGTCTATCCATATTAGTATTCACCATAAATTTGCCATAACCATATCTAATATCCACCTGAATCAATCAGGTACAAAGGATTTACCTGAAACATTTGAGGAAGTATAAGGATTCACCTGATAAGGAAGCATTTGAGGACTCGATTAAAAAAGTGAATGCAGCTCAAGGACTCTGCATAATTACCCATTGAAGAATTTAGGTGAAGAAAAGGCATTACTTTCTTATGTGTCTGCATTAATATGGATTTGTGTCGCTCGTAATTGTCAAGAAACTCAACTGAAACTGTTTCAAAAGATTGGCCTACCTTTTCTAATTGAGTGAGCCATCATAACTTAGCCACACAAAAGTTCAACCAAATTTGGAATATTAATATCCATTAAGTGGAAGGGGAACTGTTTCAAGCATTATTCACTTGTCAATTGAGGTATTGGACATGTGGTGTGAGTACTGTTCATGGTACTCATTTTTGTTCTTCAGGAAATTTCATTGTGAATGCAAGCATGATGAGAGGTTTTAAGTTGAGCTGCAAACTAGTATTTTAGTCAGTTATTTCACTCAGGCTGCATTGTAGTGGTACTTTTCTTCTTTCAATTTTATCTTGTTTCTTTACTTATGGAAAAATTTCTTTATTACTCGTTGAAATTCTCCTCATCAAAAGTTACTTGTAGGTCATTGAGGTTGGAGTTATCTCCAGAGGAAGAAGTAGTTGCTTCAATGAACATGGACATAATCAGGTAAAATATGCATCTTGCAATTCCTTATAATCTTTTGTCTTTTAGTTGTCATTTTTTTTAGAACTTGTAATTGTTACATGATCATGGCTTCTGTGCTGGCATTTTCGATTTTAAGGAAGAATGGATTCACTTTGGAAGAGGATCAAGATGCACCTCCTGGTCACCGATTTAAAATAAAAGCTGTTCCCTTTAGTAAGAACATAACTTTTGGAGTTGAAGGTAATCTCTTTTTTTTTCTTTATTTTTTTTTTTTTAAATATTGTGGTCAGGTATGCTTGACTACAAATGCAACCATGTATAGTTAGATTCACTGACCAACTTCCACTCCTATTCTGCATCTAAAATCTGAATAATTGCAACTCATTTTCCTTGTGGTGGGAACACAGTCTCATGTTACAATCTCAACTGCTCCGACTAACAGCAGTTCTATGTGTTTCGTCATAACTCTGTTGATCTGCATTAGCATGAGGTCGTGAGCATTTGGTTTTGTCAGGGTTGCATTCTTGTTAAGAGTGCCCTTATTTGATTAGGACGGTCCATTTCTATGCCATATCACAGCAATAGTATCACGAATTGTATCCGTTAAGGATGAAATTATTATTAGATCATTGTTGGAATGAATGTGGGAAAAGTTTACTCGTATTTTTTGGGAACAGATGTGAAAGACTTGATCTCTACTCTTGCGGATAGTCAAGGGGACTGCTCAATAATTGGTAGTTACAAAATGGACACTCCTGATTCCGTCTGCCCATCAAGAGTCCGTGCAATGCTGGCATCACGCGCATGCAGATCGTCTGTTATGATCGGAGATCCACTAGGAAGGAATGAAATGCAGAAGGTAGTCTGCAATGAGATAATATCCATATCATAGAACATGGTCATCATCCGTGAGAAGCAGCTAGCTTTTAATAGTGTGGTTAACTGTTTGGATGTGTACAATACTCTTTGTATTCGAGGCAAACTTGTTTGGGACTAACGCTTGTTGTTATTGTTGCAGATACTTGAACATTTGGCAGAGCTGAGATCGCCTTGGAATTGTCCGCATGGAAGGCCAACCATGCGCCATTTGGTAGACATGATTACCGTTTACAAAACATCAGATGAAAATGATTAAAGCTTGTGCTGGACCTTGAAATGGCAGATGCTAACTACCAATTCTCATAACTTACCGTATATGTAATTATAAATCATAACAACTTCCTTCCAACAGCCATGGGAACTCTGGGATGGTATCCGCTGTAGGACTATGTATCAATTTTTTTGTCTGTAAATTTAACGCTATTATCTGGGAGGCTGCAATCTCATAACCATTCATCTTGCACTGATGTAACAATCATGGTGTTATTGTCAACATATATTAAATATGCTAATTACTAAAAATAAACTATCAATCTAATTATTCATATTTATTGATATGTCTTAATTTACTCATACCACATAATACTCTATTTCATGGTATAATTTTTCAAATGCTATATACACTCACACACATACATATAGCTGTGTGAGTTTTATTTATTTATTTATTTATTTTGGCACTATCCCTAGCATTCATCCATCTTAAGTCTGTTATTTACTCAATTATCAATACGCATAAAACATTCATACAAAAGGAAATTACCTTCTTTTTATTTATTTTTTGTTTTTATTTATTGTTTTCAATTGTATCCTTTTCCATCCAAATAAGTTGTACTATTTGTGTTGTTGGAAAGAGAAAATTTATAATTAAGTATTTAAATTTTAAAAATTTATTTATTTTGAAAGTATTTAATATATTTTAATATATTATTATTAGTATAATAATTTATAAAAATTAATTAAGACATATAATTAACATTATAAAATATAAATATTTAAAATCACATTATAAATAAAAGAGTTTAGTTATAAAGACTTATTAATTATCGCTTTTCTGTATATGGATTGGGAGAAACAGAAATCTAAATAGCACTCCGGGGGTTCACATGAAGCAGGAAGTGATTTGTGAAAAACCCTCTCATATCGATCTCTCAAATTCTGGAGAAAAGAGATCAAAAGACTCTATTTCTCGGTATTATTTCAAATTTAAATTACTCTTCTGCTTTTCTTTAGGGTTTTAATGATTTTTGCTTTTGCGCTTCTTTGAAGAAGCTGCGGTACTCGATCCTCTGAGCTTTATATTCTCAATCTTAATGGCTTTTCTTCTATTTTTATGTGTTTATTTTTATTTGATTGACCTTTTCTTTTTGTTTCAGTTAAGGTTGCTGGAGTTTGTTGGGTTTTCTTTCTGTGACCTAAAAGATGGTAACTTTCTCACCCACAGTCAATTATCTTCCCCAAACACGGAAATTAATTTTGGGAAGTCTGTTTACAGTCCTTGCAAATGGATGGGCTTTTTTTTTTGGCTTTGGTTATTATATCCATGACATGTATAAGCTTTATTGATGTGCTGAATTTTTGTTCATTGCAGCTTCCTCTTTCTCTACTTAAGACTGCACAGGGCCACCCAATGGTAAGGGATCTAGTTTTCTCCCCTATTTGACCTTAATCTGGATTCTAGAATTTCCACTGTGTTTTGGACTTCGTTTTACCACTCTCTCTCTCTGCGCAGCTTGTGATTCATGGTGGTTGTATGTTGTAACAGTTGGTGGAACTGAAAAATGGAGAGACTTACAATGGACATTTGGTCAATTGCGACACTTGGATGAATATCCATCTCCGTGAAGTCATCTGTACCTCTAAGGTACCTTTTAATCTTTATTTACTTTGTTTTTTTTTTTTTTCAGGGAAATACTGTTTAAGAAAGAATTTGCCTTGTCTGAAGTCTAACCATGTGTGGTTGGAATTTGAGTAGGATGGAGATAGGTTTTGGAGAATGCCAGAATGCTACATACGTGGAAATACAATTAAGTATCTCCGTGTTCCTGATGAGGTAATTACTGCGAGAAGTTTTCTCCTTCCATTATAAACACATTGTTAAATCTATTTGTTCATTGTTTTCCCCCATGATGGTTAACATGTTTTGCTCATCTGCTGACAATTTCTACTGAGTTCATATGCTGTATGGGAAGAAATAAGTTTGCGTTATGGTGCTTGAACATTGTGTCTCTTGTCTGAATGTAGTTGATTTTGATTGATTTCTAATTCCAATCTCAATCCTGTGACCCAAAATAGAAGGAACATATGAATTTTTCTTCCCAAGGCGATGACTTGGAATCAGCACCAGATGTAAACCACAATTTGAAGAATTAATTGAAAATCTGTGCATCATCTGAGCTCATGCAAGATTTCTGTTTTATTAGTTTACCTAGTTTGGGCATCATGGTGCTCATTTATATGGTCGTTAAGTAAATTATGCTAGGAGATTTTGATAATAATCTTTAGTTCTTTACATTATTGCAAAGTTTCTGATTGAAGCGGTCAGTGTGCCTTGGATCCTTGAGTGGTCTTTTGCTCATTCAATTCTGTGATTTCCATGTTCCAGGTGATCGATAAAGTTCAGGAAGAAACCAAGAGTCGCTCAGGTGTGCTTTAACTTGTTTATTTTTTGGGTATAATTGGTGTTGACTGGGGTTTGAACTCAGCTCCATTACCAATGTACTAAAGGCTGTTGGTCTTTAACTTGTTTATTGCTATTGGATGATCATCTATCATACTGCAAATTTTTATGAATGAGAAGATTGATTATCTATCATAGTGTGAACTTCTATGAATGAGAAGCACCTAAATTTCAATATTTTTAGCATCATGCATTCAAGAAACTCTTTTTTTTTAGAGGAATCATGCATTCAGGAATTTGATATGTCCAAACCACTGTAATTCATTTTTGGTTAGCTTAGTATGTCCATTGTTATGCTGAGTACTGGTGCTGCACTTGTTCCTCCTGGTCATCTTTTCTCAAAGATGTTATTTGCATGAGTTTGCCTTCTTTTTGAGCCTTACTCAGAAAAAGAAATTCTTGATTTTGTGGTTTGATGATTAATCTAATTTTTTTCAGATCGGAGGCCACCTGGGGTGGGGCGTGGAAGAGGAAGAGGTAGAGAGGATGGTGGAAGGCCAGTGAAAGGCATTGGGCGTGGCCTTGATGATGGAAGTGCTAAGGCGGCTGGAGGAGGCCGTGGCAGAGGTGGTTTGGGTGGAAAGACTGGTGGAAACAGAGGTTAGTTTAAATTTTTATAAAAAGTAATGGTTAGAATTTGCCACTTGGAAAGAGGGCGTTGATATGTTTATGTTGAATAAGTAGATTATTTGTCCTTTGCCCAAAGAATTGCAAGGGGTAAAAAATTAGCCATTTGGCAAATGCGGTTCACATTTCTGCCTCAACAATTGCTGGAAACTCTTAATTTTTGTGTAGCAGCATATGCATAATGTTGCACTATTGTAGGTTAGGTGCTTCTCTGCGTGTTTGTGCCCTCATATGGATCATTTTGCTTTGGTGGCAGGTGCAGGGCGGGGCAGGGGTTAATGCAAGGGAGGATTTCCAATCACTTTGGGCAAGTTGCTAATTCTGGAGGCAGTTTGTGCCCAACTTTTATGTGAATTTTTATGTGAAAAGCTGCTTCCTTGTGCGTTCCAAATATAGTTAATTTTACAAAAGTTACTGAAGCTGGTATTGAAATGCTTCCATTGTGAACTGCCATTATATGTTGTTTCCTTCTTCGCTTGCTTGTGGAGTTTATTTCACTTGTTATGGTTTGAGACAACCTATTGTTTGCACTCACTTCAATTATTTTGGTGATAATGTTAAATTTTCTAGCCTTCTCACTTAATCACGTGTTAATGCTTAAAATTACATGATCAGCTTGTATCAAATCCTCCCTTGCATTAACCCCTGCCCCGCCATGCACCTGCCACCAAAGCAAAATGATCCATATGAGGGCACTAACACGCAAAGAAGCACCTAACCTACACTGTTACTACGGACAATGAGATCATTACAAAATTATATTTTGCTCTTGCCATGCTAGAGATTATTACCAATTGTAGCTTTTGAAATCAAGGTGGCAATGTGCAGACTGCCAGATTAAACAGGAGAGTTTTGACTGGTGATGGACATAATGCAATGGAAAATTATTGAACAAATATGGAACAACCTCAGCCAATTGTAGTAGAATATATAAAAGTTTCATTATAGTATCTCAACTTGATATTTTCATAATCACCTAATAATTTCCTGACTGGCATCATGTCAATAGATGTAGGCATTTCATTCTCCCAATCAATCAACCGTATAAATAATTCTAACATCGAGGAACAAAAAGTTTTAAAAGAAGTACGTTCTTTACCTGCAAAATTGGAAAAAGAAAACCCGAAAAGACAAGGTAAAAAAATATAAATTGCAAAAACATCACAATTGTACATCGTTCTGTTAATAAGGTTGATGCCTGTTTTTCTTGCGGGGCTTTGAGGATCTCATAACCAGTGCACCTGAAGTCCAGGCGCTGTTTACCTCTGCAGAATCATCAGACAGCCAGCAACATAAGCGGCCATCTTCACCGCCGGTCCATCCAAAAATGCCTTGGCTTTGCGCAGGTCCGCGCTTCATACTTGACATCGGCAATACACTCCTGACAACACCCGTATGCCCACCGCCAAGAATTGCTTCCGGAGATCCTATTGCTCCCGCTCTATAATTTACAGGAAAATAGCCTAGTGCACCACCATTAGTTCCACCAATCACCCATAAACTGTCACCTTCTCCTGGGTAATGACAATCAATGAAGTAATCAACCTGCCAAGTCAAGAACCGATAGGAACAGGGAATGCGAGTCAGTGCCAAAAGATTTGTGAAAGTAGGAAGTACTTGCATTCAGCATCTCAGTTTGCAAATTCAAACCAAGATTCACAAGTCTTATCCTTTCAATTTTCAACCACATTTAAAATTTGACTGAAATTTAATTCCGCATTATGGACGTAAAAAATTTCTCTTAAGATGGAAGTTCAATATTCCTCCACAAAGAAACAAATTCATGCAGTGCAGCAACCGCAATTCTTGAACAATTCAATGGAGTACTTGATTGCTGTTTATGAGCAATGACACTTTCCCAAAAGCGTATGCAGTGTCAAGCACCTATCCAATGTTATGATTTGCTTGACAGTTGAGTTGACACTTGTCCGACACATCTAACACATGAAACAATATCTAACAAAAAAGGAAAAAAAGAAAGGAATGTCCAAGACATTTTTTATTTCCCTGTACACACATTTGACATTTCATGATTCCTTCTTACATAACCGTTTTTTTTCTTGGAGATTCCGTTCATAGTCAAGGGGCAAAGCAAGTATAACGGGGCTTCATGACCTTCTATTCCTATATCATTTCAATGCAACTTAGCCATCACAAATAACTTAGCAGAGGGAGAATTGCATATAATGCCAAGAAAAAAAGAAGCTTAGTTCTACTAATCTACAAAAGGAAAGGAGAAAACAAATAATTAATTTGTAATAGGGAAAAAAACCTTACATGATCTAATGCCCAACTGTCAGATGCTAACGAGCGAGCTTCATGCAAGTTTGCTTCATTTTTCTCATCCTTCCAATTCCAAATGCTGTAATTTGTTTTTTTTTTTTTAAAGAAAAAGAGGACAAGGAAAAAACTTATAAAAGATGTAAACGATAAAGAGAACCATGTCCTTTGACTGTGATATGCCATATATTGTAATGGACAACTACAGGATAAAAATTGATTTCCCATGAGCACTAAAAAGACTCCAACTGATACCTTAAGCTTTCTATATGTGTCAAGCACCAGAGCTTCTGAAAGTTCTCTCCAAAAAATCCCACTTTACCAATTGAAGTTCCCACATTAATCACCTATAAGATTTAAGCAGTTCACATTTATCAAATATCTCAGCGAAAACACTAGATGAAGTGGCAAGAGAATATATAACTATATAGGAATTCATCACAGACTGCTTTTGCCAGGCCACATGTGAAAGAGAAATAGCCTAAAAGTGATATTATTATTAGCTTGCAAGTTGAGAATAGTTCATAAGAACGTATTCTTCTCAGAAAAGAGATCTTTTGGCAAACAACTCATGGAAAGTGCTGAAAATGTACCCACAGTAAATGAAGGGAAAAGAGGGAGCACCAAGGATGGAGAGAATTATGATCTGATTCAGAAAATGGGCACATAAATAGGATTACTATCCTAATACAGCCACCGCAACTTCAAAAAATATGTAGATTCTGAGTTTAGATCCGTTTAAAAAACATGACATTACACGATACACTTATGATGATGTTGAAGTACTATGCATCAATCTTCTAATGAGAAGATTTGAAAAATAAAATAAAATAAAAAAGCATTGGTAGAAATGCTATAAGATTTCACATTGAGTAGTATCATCTGTTCTACATTTGACATAAATACTGAACATGAAAGCATAATGTGACTTGAAGACATTGCAACTGATACTTAACTTAACTATTCAATTACATTCAATGGACTGCCTATTTCAATGTCATCAAGGCAACCGATTCATTTATCTCGGTGAATCACAAAATTATCAAGAAAACAGTGAGGAATAATAATTAGAGGGCACTTACTGATTCCAGATTATCATCATCATTGATATCCCCATCAGTATTAAAAATACACATCAATCCATCTACAGAAGCAGAAAGAAGCTTGTTTCTGTGGCCAGGGACAAAGTGGACCTAATAATAATCATGGAGTTGAAACAAGAAAGTGTGAACCCATATATCATGGACATGACAATACAAATCCAGCAATATAATTTGTAGAGCATTCCATACACGCAATTCTGACAAATCTTTATAGGAAACTAAGTTCCAGAATCCAGACTAACAGCTCACTGAGCAATTATGTACTAGAGGATGTCCAGGAGGAAATGTGATAAACTAATTTCACTCTGCCCCCAAGTGTAGCCATGTCAATGCCAGAAGTCACAGTGTAGCTAGGTCTACAAATTAGAACTAATGAACTATATGTATAAGTAGAAGAGATATTGAACTGAGAAGAAGTAGTTGCTGGGGGGGGGGGGGGGGGGGGGGGGGGGGGGGGGGGGGGGGGGGGGGGGGGGGGGGGCGCCCGGGGGCCGACCAGCGACGAGCGAGAGGAGGAGGAGTTTT
>CAOGCB011114361.1:0-11672 GCA_948266635.1 Cnidoscolus chayamansa | reverse complement strand
GTACAATCAATTACCGGATGTTAGAATAGAGGCTACTATGTAATAGTTTCAACTTTGGAGAAGGGTTTCAGACACTATAGGTCTAAAATAGAGGTTACTATGAACTCTGCCGGAGCTTCGGAAAGGTGATCAGACACTAAGCCTAACGCTTCTCCTTTTTTTTTTTCCGAAAAACTGAACCAAACACTTTTTTTTTTATTTGAGAAACTGAGCCAAACAATAACAGGAACGTTCTCGTTGAAATTTAACCTAAACGAACACTTTGTGGAAAAACAATTTGGAAAAAAGCGACGGCAATCCCACATTTCGTAGCCTCGATCTGTGTCATATGCTTATATGTATTTATAAACCCTGTAACAACAAAATCAAACCTAAATACAAAATAAATCAGCTTAATAAAACCAAACCCAAGATTTGAATGAGAGTTCTCCGATTAATTTTTTTCCAAATGTAATATCTTTTTGCATTGCCCCTAAATGGGCATATAGAAGAAATTACTGAGTTCAAGGATTATATACATATATATCTATTAAAGCAATCATCAGACATGCAGCCATATCCCTAGTCCTATTGACATGGGAAAAAACTGACAAGTTGTAAGAGAAAGGTTATCTGAAGGATATATCTGATGCAGCCCCCGATAGAAGATTGCATCCATAATATTTCGATACATTATTGAGTTTATCTTTAGAAAGGAGGACCCCAGAACATACTATCAGGAGACATCTCCCAATCGATTGGCGCTGTGTCGACGTCGCCCACACCATAAACAGAGCTGCAAATGCCACCTGTAGTAGTGCAATATTCATTTTCAGGAACACAAGCACTAGACTCATTCTCCACAGCCTCATCAGTATCGCTTGGCAGCTTGTGAAATGTAGGATTCCGGAAAGTGGTGGCGGTTATCACCACAATACTCGCAGCTATCACCTTTCCGGCCACGATACCTCCGAATACCTGGCCTTGTGACCCTGCAAGAGATATCCCAAAACATGCAGAAGAATAAAAAGAGCTAGAATCAGCAGATAACTCTTTTGGAGCCAAGGAACCAAGGAACGAGCCAGATAGTGCAAACAAGTTAAAGGTTCCATGTAAATCGAGAGATGGGCCTTGAGAAATTTGCTGCCGGAGCGTGACAAAGGAGACAGAACCAGTAGCACTCATGATAGTGATCCCAACGTCGTTTCTACACGCAAAGTTGATGACGGAGTTGATGATATCAGAACCAGGGGAGATCTCAAGGATGGCTGTCTTCATGGAGGATTGGCCGTCTTCGGGGACGAGCATGGGAGATTTATTCTTGTTCGAGGAACCTCGAGGTCTGCCTCTGGGCCTTTTTTGAGCCTCCAGTACTGATCGAATGAGGGGGTGATCGTCAGGCGATGGCTGGTAAGGAGATCGACGTTTGGGGGAAGATGATGATGGGAGATGGGAGAGTGCTGAGGCGACTCTGAGGAGAGTGTGGTCGGAGGAAGAGGCATCGGAGGTTTGAGAAAGCTCTCTTGGGAGGGTGTTTTCTGGAGAAAAGGGTTGGTCGGACATTTTTCTTTGTGCTTAAAAATCTATCAGTCAATACGATTTTCTCCAATTGGGATGAAGGAAAATTATATAGTGGAAGTTGGGGACCCACAGTTAACACGTCACCTGATATAGATTTGGTATGAGATCACCGCGTCTTCACTTGAGGTGGGACCCACACAATATCCACGTGGGTCGGGAGGAGAAAACGCATACAACTAATTCCATGACGTTATCGACAAAACAAGGATAGAGAGATACAGTTATTTTGAAATATATATATATATATATATATATATATATTTATAAATGAATAATAATATTATTTGTTATAAATGAAAATATATAATTTGGGAGTTTGTTAGATTAGCATTACCATTCATGGAAATATTATCAATTAAATCTAAATGAGTATCCTCATGTAATTAATTATTTTTTTTAATTAAATATATATATATATATATCTCTAGTGGTGTTTCTATTTACTTGCTCTGTTTGTAACACATGTGTATGTTTGTTGAGTAATTTAGACGATGCCACTATTTATATATATGGTTAATAAGACCTACATATATATATTATTGACTATGATTCTTTAATTATTGTAAATTTATTTAATTTATTTATTTTTAGGTGATAAATTAGTGAGGATAGATTAATTTCAGTTGTAAAATTATGTTAAAAAATGAAATAACATTTATTTAAATATTTTATATTATTCGTTATGTTATATGAATATATATATATATATATATATAGTAATTTGTATTTTTTAAAAGTTAAACAGTCCAACAATTTCAATTTATTATTATTTCAAGACAATTTTAATTTAATACGTACCTACAAAAATTAATTTCAACACAACTTCAATTTAATCTATAAATAATTCAAAATCAAAATCAATTAAAATTCCAATTTGAAATCATAAACTACCTAAAATTTAATATTTTATTTTTTTAGTTAATTGAATTTTCGAGCCAAATAAATATATATATATATGAGGGTTCTCCTCTTAATGAATTTGACAGCCCATAACTAAACTAACATCTTGCTGACATTCTGCCACCAAAACCCATTAGGCCTTTGTTTCAGAACCTCCATATCCATTGGACATATATATATATATATATATTGAATTATGGTGGCTTTCTTGTCTTATTTTCCCAAAATTAAACTGTATATAAAAAATAAAAAAAAATAAACCCTCCACCAACCAAATAATAAGTTTTAACATGAAAAATGGGACTTGGGATTCCTTATCTTTCAAGTCATTTCAGAGAATTTTTTTACCCATACTACTTTTCATTTCTTTTGTGTAAGAACATTTTAATTTGTCTTGAAACAACTGACCCACTACTTCTTTTATTCATAACATGCTGTTACGTTTCATTTAATTTTTCATTGATGTCCATTACCCCCCAACAACAATACATCTCAAACCACAACACAGCTATAATTGAAAAAAGTTTTATGAAATACATCAGAAGAATAAATGTCACTGATCACCTCGGAAAGGATGTTAAAACAAGTCTGTTCCAATTGAACTCCAAATATACTGCAATGTTAGAAGAATGCCCTGCTTCCATAGAACACCCTGGATCCTTCTTTTTTCTGCTTCTTCTCAACCTCTACTTTATTGCCATGGCTTTGTATCAAATCCCCGGAGTTTTCGCTTTCTGGCTTGTCAAGATCCATTGGTAGCTTCATCTTGCCTAAAGATTCAGTGAACTGCTGCATGCTCCTCATGTACATGTCTACTATTTGTTGCTGCATTGCAGATTGCTCTGTTTCAATATTCATATTTCCTAATGGAGATGAAAATACTTGTCCAAATTTAGCACAATTTACAGTCCCTTCCTTGTTTCCTTCATCTTCCCTGCTTTCTTTTTCCTGTTTCACTTCACTTCCTTTCTTGGAGGTAGGAGTATCAGGGCAAGTACTCGATCCATGATTAGCCTCGGTGGTGATTGAAATGTTGAGGGAGTTTGAAGAATGAGTGCATAGGCGACCCTTTTTGTCAATGGAGTAGCTGTAGTTTGGATCATCACTTATGCTGCTGCTGGTGGAGCTCAAGAAACCTGAATTTGTGATGCTATCAATGGGAGAAGTGGAGCCTCCTTGATTTTCCTGACAGGAATTTATTGTCAATTCATAGGCGTCACCAGGAAGATGAGGGGAAGCACCAAGATGAAGGAATGAGCCAGGCCTGGAACCCAAACCATCATAATACTCAGATAACATTTGCTGATTCTCGGTAACAACATTGATGTCAGGAAATTCTACCCTTGTGTACTCAACAGGATCAACGATTTCTTCTGAAACTTTCCTGTCAAGCAACACAACTTCAGCTGATATGGAAGAATTAACAGCTGCAGAAGGATTCGAAGGCAAAGATGTGTTCAGAGAAAGAGTCAATCGGACAGTGCCAGCAGGGGAGTGAAAGAAATCTGTAGAAGATAGGCTATAATCTCGAGTCAACTTTCCTCTTCCAGAAACTTGAGAAATTGGAACCAAAGCAAATCCTAAAAGCTGATCCTCCATGTAGTTTCTAGCTCTACTAAGCATCAAAATCTCACACTTGAGAACTGCATCAAGTTGGGCGACTTTGATCACCAGTTTTTCATTGAATTCTGGGTTCTTGCCACCTCCATTGATAATTCTAGTTGAGTGGGTCTCATCTGGGTTGTAAGTAAGAGAGAATTTTGCATAGACATCCTGGTTATCATAGATACATATGTTGTGAATATTCCTAGCATGATGAACATATATTTCAAGAATCCCAGACTCCACAGAATCACCTTCACCATCAGCAACTGTGTTAGAATTTGGATTATACGGGAACCCAGAAGTTTGATTGAAGGAATCCATGGCAAGAAAAGCTCTTAGACAGAGAAAAGCAAAAAGAAAAATAAAGCTGGCGCAGAACAAACCGATAAACAATAATGTCCTGAAAGATCTTACTCCTACTCCTTCTTGTACTCCCCTTTGGGACAGCGATGAACCCTTCTAGAAACTCTGGAGGATGAATGTACGAAATTGAAGGCAAGATTTAAAAACAGAAAGGATGGTTTAGAAGGAAAGAGAAGAGAACAAAACAGAGTTGTTAAAGAGTGGGTTGTGGGTTGTGGATTGCTGACATCAATCCATGAATTCAAGGAAAAGGGTGGAGTGTGGAAGAGAGAGAGAGAGAGAGAGAGGGGAATGACTTGGTGAAATTGAGGAGCTTGCTTTGTGCAAGTTGAGTAGGTGGGCGAGGGTAGTAGGTGAGAATCAAGAGAGAAGAGGAAGAGGCATGATGATGCTATGGTTATTTTCACATGGCCACTAGTATGGTTTTTGACATTCTCATCTTTCAGTAAAGAAGGGTGGTGATTGGGATTTTTGGAAGGCTTGACATTGCAGCTTCCACTTCCAGTGAATTAATTTGATCCACTGAGGTGATTGGAGGTCCCACCTGGTCCATCTCACAGATGCTCTTCAAAGCTTTAAGACAACAGGTATATCTTATCTCCATTTCTATCTTCAAGGCTTCATATGGGAAGAAACTGGAAAGCATACAAATTAAACGACATGTTTAAGTCCTTGTAATTAAGGGAGCTTCCGGTTCCCACTTGAATCTCTACACCAAAAATATCTCAAAAAGACTTAATGCTACTGCTGTTTGAGATCTATTGAGATAGGACACATCATCATCATGCTGGAGCTATATATATATTGAATATGTAACATTTTTCACATAATCTGAAAAGAGATATTAGATTGGAGGTCAAGTCTCATTGCTTTGTAGTGGGGATGCTAATACCTAACTTCATGTTTCAATTACATGCGAACAGATGACTCTTATAACATGAATTTGTGGGCTGCTGTTGATTTATTGTATAAATAGACTATTTATGGGGTTAAATCATTTTCTTTTAAATAACTCTTTACGTCTTTTTACTTATGCAAAAACTAAAATAGTTTAGAAATATTTTCTAAAAAAAAATAAAATTAAGATTTTCTAAATATAGAAACAATGACTCTTTTATAATAAATAAATAAATAAATATATATATATATATATTAAAGTATTTTCATAATTAAAATTTAAATAATTGTTTTTGATAAATTTGATTTATAATTAACATATAATTATCAAATAAAAATAAATAATACAAAGTAAAAAAGATCGTAAAAGCGTCAATTGGATTATAGTTCCAAGGGGAAGATCCCCTCTTTTAGTGCAATATTTTTCTCTTTTTGCCTACGATTAACTACATTGAGGAGAGAGAATTTAAGACAATAAATAAGAGCATATCCAGGAGCAAGTTTTTTCATTTAAGAAAAATAAAACCACATATCTCTCCCTAAGTTTGCACAAAATTGGGATCCTACAGTCGCATTTCTTCATCGACGTATGCGCAAAGGACCATCCGCATTCATATTTATTATACAGAAAGGGAATTTTCTGTACTTCCATCACTTCTAAATTTTTTGAGAAGCATTTAGTAAGTCCTGTAGCATTGACATCAATGAAATCTTCCAAATGAATAGTAATTGATATTCAGTCACTGATCCTGAGGTTTTTGAATCACTGAAGATCAAATTTTGAGTGAAACACCCACCCACTCAAATCCATGACGCCTGACCCACTACCATGTCATATCATTATTTGCGACTTAAAAGAGGAAACCAAATACTGTACAAGTACCAGATTCATAATCTCCGGATTATGAACTAAATACATCCAAGGGCTACACTGATAGACACACAATCACTTCCGTCCCAACCTTGCCAAGTGCTGTTGATGTTTTGCAGCAGCTGCCTTGTCCGCAGCTTCCCGCTTGAGTGTCCTCTTTGCACGTCGACCAGTTCTATCCTTTGCAGCCTCTTTCCTAGTGGGTTCACGTGATGAACCAGCGCCAGAGTCCTGGCTGTTTGGTAGATAAACTGGCCTAGCTTCTTGACGCCCTGCCCTCACATACCCATTGTCTCCCCACCTACGATTACCAATCCGAAGGTTTGATGAGCGGCTTAAGTAAACTTCATCTACATCATCCTCATCATCCTCATCATCCTCATATTCATATGCATAATAGTCCTCTAAATCATCGTAAACATCTTCATGATGATCCTCTACAATCAAAGGTTTAAACCATGCAGCCCTAAGCAGGAGGCACACACTTTCTTCAAACATGTAATCCTGGATGCTGTTGAAAGAATTGAAGAAACAAACATTATTAGAATAGATTTTTTGAATAAAAGATTTCAGAGATGAAACATGACCTACAAATAACCCATGATAAAAGACATTTCCAGTATATTTGTGGATACTAAATTTATAAATTGATCTTATTATTCACTAAATATTTCTCACATGAAATATGCCTGAGTAAAATTATTCCCCACTCCTATGATGCAAAAGATTGACTACCTGCCATCAAGAGAACGATGAACATTAAGAAACTCGAATGGATGTTTGCACTGAGGACAGGTTGGCTTCTCACTATACGTGGCCCATTGAAGTATACACATCACACTGCAAAAATCAAAGAAGCGAGAAGGTCCATCCATGATTAGTACATCATGAGCTAGATTTGAAATATTTTTTACATAGATCTCAAAGAAGAAATACTATGACTAATCTCATGTAGCTTATTCTGTATCATACTCTAGCACCAGCAATCCATAAAATCTGAACAAGATTTAGGATTTTAACTCCTGTGATATCTAACATATGGTATGACTTCTGGGATTATTTTCAAGTGGTTATAGCTCCAATTTTTATGATATGAACTTCTAAAATGATGGATTGGTACTGTAGGATTATTTTTCAAAGGGATTTTTCAGGGCCTTCAGCCTTGTGCAACAGGCTGTTTCATTTAAGAAGAAAGATAGACAATAATGACGAGGAAGAAAAAAACAAATAAAATAGAAGTACAAAGAGTATCAGTAGGACCTTCACAAGTATCATGTCAAAGGGAGCCACTGAAAAGTATTGCAGATTCACAAAAGAACTTTATTCTAAATAAAGCTCTTTATATCAATTTTGGGTACGAGCTGTTTTCATAATGAAAAACATCATCTTAATCTAACACAGAAATTTCCAATCAAATTAGGGAACACTTATATAAAGTTATGTTAAGTGAAGAAAACTAATTTAACATCTCTATCAGAAAGACAATGAAATTGGATCCATATGTGTTGATCATGCAATTTGTGACCAGAAGCCAATCCATGAAACCAGAATTTTTTTTTTTTTTGCCGCATATATACACTTAGAAGTGCTAAGTGCTAATATGCTTCTTCAAGTTGCAGCACGCCCCAAAGATTATTTTTTTAATAACTCCAGGCAAAACTAAAGATGGTTACATGTGACAGGATTAAGTTCCAAGTGAAACAACAATATAGTAATAGAGCTAGGCAAGCCACCAGGCAAACACAGCTGTTGCCATTTTATTTTATCACTTGCAGAAAAGAGGCATGTCATGACCATTAAATTTTTTCAGTGAGCAGGCATTCCTGAGGAGGAGTATAAATTTAGACAAGAGCAAAGCAAACTGATAGATCAAAACAAATATTCATCAGACATGCTATGCTATGAGGATGAGGTTAATCACGCGATTGGTTAACAAATGTACCAAGCAACCACATTGATGAGAACCAGCAAAAGAGGAAAAATAAGATTAGTTATGGAATTATGCTAGTTAATTTTTGCCATAAACTGCATAGCTTATAGTTGAATTCTTTGGGATGTAATAACATAGATCCATGTAAATATGACAATGTTAGCATCAAAAGAATGTATACCCACAGAACAGTTCAAAGTGATTAAATATATGCTTCACAAGTGATATAAGACATAAAATAAACATACCTCTTTTACTAAATTCCAGCAACCTGCTCAGTAAAAATTTAAACCATGGTCTCAAAAGGCGACAGGAAAGCATGAGGTTTTTAATTTACTGCTCAACAGTGAGTAACAGAAACCTCATAGCATAGATGCATCATAATTTATCGAAACCAAAAGAAGCAAATAAAAGTAAAGAAATTTGCTAGCAGGGGGAAAAAAGGAAGTTGTATAAAAATAAAACAATCCAGACTGCTTGCTGAGTAAATGTATCTGTCAAGAAATATACCCTCAGGTTCATTGATATAACGCCAAAACCCATCCAACATCCAAATGTATAAACAAGAAGTAGGAGCATTGAAGTTCCTAACAATTTAGAAGAAACTCTTGCTCAGCTAGTTTGCTAATGTGTTGAACATACAGAAAGGTAAGAAATGAACACGACTACAGAAACAAGAGAAACATATTATGGCATCTATACTTGTAAAGAGACGAGCTAATGCCAATTACTATGGAGGGGCAACTATCTCAAATCTAAGCAAAAAGCCTCAAGCCAGAGAAAACCAATTTCCAAGTTCCCTATGACTTGGAGCGTAAAACTCAATGCAGTAAACTTGAACTTCACCTTCAAACTTTGTTCTCAAATAGCTATCCATAGCTGCAGTCATGTATAACCCAAATATAATGTCAATAAACTAACTCTAGAACACAGGTTAAACGATACCGATTAGAAATTTATGTAAAGTAAAATTGTGCACACAATTTTAAGCACCTTCCTTAGTTTTTCTTTTATAGGATTAAAATGGTTAGAACATAGAATCTATGTTATATACATAAAGCTACCACCCCAAAGAAGCCCCAAATACAACACAATTACAAGAGAAGCGTACCAACCAATCTTTCAGGTACATCATGGAAACTCGTGTTTGATGTTTGAATAAGGAAAGAATATACAACTAAGTTCTTTCAGAAAGACGCCCCCAAAAGCGTAAACAGAAAAGTGATTGGTTGTACTAACCAGTAGGCGTGCTCACAACCTTTTATAAGAGCAGTTTCCTGAAGCGCAATCTTATCCAGGCAAATGGCACAAATTCCACCATGATTCCCACAACTTTTTTCTTGAATATCCACCTTAGTTTCCACTTCCACCTGGAATCAAAATCCCAGATGAACGAGCTCAACCACAAATCAAAAATCTTCTCAGAAGAGGAAAAGTTCCTCAATTTGGAAGGGCTTCTGAAAATATTAAAAATATATACAATCTAGTCGCGTAGTCATAGAATGGGCCGAAATTCTTGGAAGCAAATTGCAGCAATAAGCTAATTGATGTTGAAATTAAATGATACAAAACTCAAACCAAGAACAAACACAGGTCATACAATTTAATTTTATTTCTACGTTTTCTCAGCAACCAAACAGAATTTACGGGAAAAAAAAAAGAAATCAACTGGATCTGGTCCAAAAAATAGAAAGAGAAATCCCATATATTAGTCAGCAGCTCTCAAATCCATCCTTTTTCCGAAAGAGAGAGAATACGCACCTGATCTTGAACGGATAAATGGGAAAGAGCGTCGATGTTGATGAGTGAAGTCATGGTGATCTAAAAGTTTCTTATGGAAATCTAATCTAATCAAATCTAAAGAAAAATAATCTAAAATCTGTACAAAGCTAAAGAAAGAAAAGAAAAGAAAAGAAGAGAGAAATCAAGAGATAGAGATGTAGATGCTGGGGAATAATTCCAACCAGATTCCACAGAGAGAGAGAGAGAGAGAGAGAGAGAGGAGAAGCCTCTACAGTTAGAGGACGAAAAGGCCCTAACATCAGGGGACCGGTTGTGGATCACATTAAATCCCTTCTCAACTCCCAACATTTCCTTGTAACCCCCACGTGGCTATATTCTTTAAATTACACGTGTATCCTTTGTCTTTGTTTATTTTCTCATAATACTGAAAATTAATTAAATATTTTCCAATATACGATTTAATTTATGATAATTCGTGGTTTAAAAAACCCTTTTCCCTATGTTTGTTACATATTTTAGTACTTTTAAATATATCGGTGGGTGATGACAGACTTTTCACTCGGCAGCCGTAGGAGGAGGTGGAAATGTCGTCTGATCTAATCTCTCCTAGTCCTAGCAAGCAAGCATGGCGGCTTGTGCTTGCCAAGTCAGGGACTCCTACGCAGATTAAAGGGTTCCGGACCTACAAGTCCAAGCCCAACCATGAATTACACCTAAAAAACCCACAGCCGTCTGTTCTATCATCTCCTGTAACTTGTAGCCCAAAACGTGGCCTTTGTTTCTCCCCATAGCCCAGGATCATTTTCATCAACCAAAGTAGCAAATTTCTTGCTGTCGTAGATGATTCTGTGGAAGTTAGAGCGAGATGATGTAAATTCTTCGCACGACGATCATTTTCACTTACACCCATCGATCGAAGTTGAGGAGATAACTTGCAATTCCTCAAACAGGTAGTGATCATGTTGTCTTAAGTGGCAAGAATATGGAGCATTCGTGGAGTGCAATTATTCATGTTTGTGATGCACAAGCTTTGATTTTTTTAGGATGATGAGTAGTTGTATCATTTGGTGTCTGGTTTGATTTTGAAGTAGCATTAATAATTTTTAATTAGGCCTGAACAATGCAGCATGCCACTGTTGGTGAAAACACGTTGAATGAGATGAAGATGAGGTTATTTCTGTTACTTGTAACTTTTCTTTTCTTTTTTTTTTTTTTGGGGGGGGGGAAAAACAAAGCAGAATGTGGGTGCAATGTTCATGGGGATACAACCAGTCTGAAACAGCGAGGCTGGAGAGAGCAAATAATATCTCAGAAGTGACTTTTGTCTGATACAGGAACTATCCTGTATCAATTGGTCGAGGCATTCAAGCATTCAGCTGTTACGGCAACACTTGAAAGTATGGTATGAGCAAGAGAAGTAATTATATAGAGGTACAACGTAAGAGCTGTAAAACTAAAACTTCATTTTAGTCTGCTTGTTATAGCTTTTTATATATATATCACTTAATTCTGTTTCTTCCCTAATGATATGAACTATGAATCGTTCTTGAAGATTTTGAAAAAATCTACAGCCTTTTTCATCATAAAGCAATCTATTTTATGTTGGATCAGGCTATGGGATCACGTGGACATATCCTGCCATTGATTTAAATGATTTATGGATATATGTGCTCTCCATATATAGCCTAATTCAGGGAAAAACTGAGAAGGCTCTTGTTTTACAGGATTGAATGCTATACAGGTTGCAGGAGAATATATATATGTAAATGTTAGATCGATCCATTTTGGCAGCTTGAAAGAGTA